>JACEIK010002095.1:102423-121758 GCA_018107945.1 Datura stramonium | reverse complement strand
AGTTGCACGGGGTGATCCCATTAGGTTAAACATTTCTAAATGTAGAACTACGTTTGGCCTGATTTCCTTAAGGGATACGTAGGCGCCTCACCGAGGCTCGGCCCCATAATTAAAATAAATGTTTAGTTGTTTGTTTGATTGTATATTTTAATGAATTGTTCTGTTTTTATTATTTGCTTACTTTATTTGCCACAAATTTAGTATTTATTGTTAAAAAATGAGTCCGACCGGGAATGAATTGTTCATCATTTTTAGAAGAATGAATTGTTCTTTCTTCTTTCTTGTCAAAATTTCATTAATTATTTATTCCTTCATCGTTTTAGTTTAAACACGTTTAAATTAAAATCAACTTTCGTTGCTCACTTAGCTAATTTTCCCATTTAATGAGTCCGGCCGGGAATCACATTTGTGGACCTCGAAAGGTGCCTAACACCTTTCTTTCGAGGTAATTAAAGCCCTTGCCCAACTCTGGTGACTTAGAAAATAAAAACTTAGCTTAGAACGGTGCCCTAACGCTACTTAATTCGTTAGGTGGCGACTCTTCAAACAAATAAAACCTTAAGAGTTGTCACATGTTGTATCCCGCTTTCCGCGAGGAAAAATTGGGCGCGACATATGCATGTGAGTGAATTGTTTGAGCTTAATTGATTTGTCTCATGATTCTGAGTGTAAGTAGACCTATTCGTAGGAGGAATTTTATGCTTAATTGTGAGAAAGAAAGTAGTAGATTGTTCGAGGAAGAACAATAGTTTAAGTGTGGGGTGTTGATGAAGGGCGTACTTACGCACTTCGTAGACATATTTTGCCCGTATTTTACTATGTTTTGAGAAAAAATTATCTGTTTTTGCATGTGTTTGTGTTATATATTTGTGAAAATGGCTAACGCACATGATTAGATGCTTTTAGAGCTAAAAGTGATGGATTTGGGTGTGTTTGAGACGATTAGAATGAAGTTGAAGAAGAAGGAATGAATTAAGCAAGATTAAGGAAAAAAATGGTGCACTCCCACGTTCGCGCGACCAGCAGCGCGAGGCGCCAGTGCACTGCCTGGCGAAACATGGCAGCAATACTGGTGCTACTAGGCGCGCAACGCGGTAGTAAGAATGTCATATTTCCTGGCGTGAGGCGCCGGCCTCCTAGTGCTACAGTAGGCGCAAGGCGCTCTTCACACCGGCACTATTCCCTACGTGGTGCACCAAGGGTATTCACACAACCAATAATTGTTATCCTACTTCAACTAGGAAAAGGAGCTTCCGATCTCAAATCAAATCCGCAAAGGAACAAGAAAAGCATCAAACTACTACTATAAATATAATTTAATTTTATGTAATAAGGGAGGTCTTGTGTCTTAAGTCTTAACATAATTTAGAAGACATGATTGAGAGGTACAATTTACAATTTAGATTTGAGAGTTAGTTTTACATTGAGATACGAATTGTTGAATTGTTCTTCCGAATTCATGCATTAATCAAGTGAATTTCTTCCTATCATCATTGTAAGTATTAATTTATGCGTTTGTTTATGAATGCTATTAATTTATTTATAAACATGATAGGCTAAAACTTCCACAACTAGGGTTGTGGGAACCATGACGAATTAACACACATAGGTAAAAATACTTAGTGAATCTTGAACTGGGTTTATGCATGATTTGTTTTTCCCTTCGTTTTAATGATTTCTTAACAGTTGAAAATGTTGAAAGTTGCCTTATTATTACTCACTGGATCAAGGTAGTAATGAATGGGAAAAGGGATTAACAAGAGAGATTTGAGGCTATCAACCCTCATTTAATAGCTTGACTTTGTCCAAGAATGGATAATCCGATATCAAGGGTAAGGGTCAATTAAGTATACATCTGCATACAGATCAAGTTGCGTGGTGATAATTATCTAAATAGGGACCAACAATTTAGGTGAAGCTAACTTACCGATATTGCATTTTATGCATCGGAATAAATCACTAGGATAAAACAACTTGTGGTTATGAAGTCATGGGGAACACTCACACTAGTTAGTTTCATTAATTTGGAATTAACCTTCACTTTCTCTCAACAATATTGCTTGTTACTTTTACAAATTTCCCCCTCTTAGGAGATAATCGATGTAAAAGCTTAAATACTAGCGTTCTTCTATATCCTTCCATATTCCCTGTGGGATCAACTCCAACCTTTCTTGGGTTCTATATTTTACATCGACTACGTTATATCTCATCCACGAGGTGTAATTTGGGTGAAATCAAGTGCAACCCAAGGAAACAGATCAACAATCATAAAATGACCATGCAGGTTGTTACACTTCCAGGCTTGACTAATCACTGCGCTTCCTGAACTTCTACATACCCAGCATCTATGGTAGGGATAGGGAGTTATCCTGAATATACACATATTAACCATCATTTCCATCATGGGGGAACATTCGTAGACTAAGGTATTATGAGCACGATTCATTCAAGAAATCTAAGTTGGGCTTATACTTGATATAACACGATTTGATGAGCTGATAAGTCAAATCTTAATGACTGAGTCCATAGAGCTGAGCATACTAAGAGACATGAGTTTACATACATAACGAGGGTCATGACATGAAGCTGAGATTTATGGAATCATGGGAGAAGACTCGAATCACCATCTGAAGTAGTTACTTCTCATTCTACAAATCTGAGTGCACACACACATAAGGAGTACTTGGAACTTAAACATGAGCATAACAAGTTCACATACGGCATGAGTAGAGATTTCATAGACTGAAGTACGAAACGACACTGAATAAGCATGGATCGATCTCCCATAGTTACTGATCCTGTACCTTCACAATTGAAACTCAAGGCTTGACCTGGTCCTTCACCTTATAATCTCCCCCTTAACTTAAAGGTCATCATTCTGAGGATTGGATCCCTTTTAAGGCTAGGCAAAAATCACTATCTCTTGACTTCCCGTTCGCCTCTAAGACTATCATGGAAGGCTTCATACTTCTCCTATCGTACTCCCCCACTCTTTTGGTTCCTTACTTCAAGTTCACTAATTCTTCTACCTTAGCTCCTCTTAACTCTTGTAGGGAGAAATAATTTGAGAGCATCTCTTATTCCACTGACTGGCGTTATGCTTTGGAATGTGTGAATACACGAGTTAGAAGGATAGAAAGATATTTCATCGCATGACATGGATCGTAAAAGAAGGGAATATTTCCTAAACGTCTCGTAGCCTATTCTTCATAAGTGTGACGCACTTCTCACCCATGAAAAAGACACTACTTAACACAGCTTTCAGACACCCTAGACACTTCAAAACCTAATGCTCTGATACCAAGTTTGTCACAACCCGAACATTAGCCCGGATCGGGACACGAGACAAAGAACCCCAAAGGGCTCCAAGTCAACCCATGACATAAACATGACATCTGAATTCAACATAGTCGAGCAGAAGTCTAACATATGTACATAAGCGTAAGTCTGATAATAACATAACATCTGAATACATGATAGATACGGATGAAACTGAATACATGTTATGTTTGAAAAGCCTCTACTTCTGGCGAATTGATGGGAGAAGACCCCAACTAACTCACTAAAGTATAAAACTGAAAAGTAATACAACTAATAAACAGGGACCCTCATAAGATGAGGACTCACCAACTAAGACTGGAAGATACTAGTGCTGAGAGTATGGCTAATGGCGGTACTGAGCCTAAATATCCGAGCCTATATTATGAAATGATACAGCATAGAGTATGCAGTCAGTACTTGGAATGTACTGAGTATGCAAGTAAGTAAAAACATATAGTAAAAATACATAAAAGTTCATAAGAGTAGGACAACATGATCATAATGTAAATACCATAATGTAAAAATAAGGCTCAAGGTTTTCAAAACATTCGTAAATTAACCATAACCATAATCATAAGAGAAAAGCTTTATTGAACATGACTTGAGCCAAAGTGCATAACCATAAACAGGCGTAAATCATGAGGAACAGTGGTAGGTTCTTATAACCAACATACCCCATATGAGCACACATGGAGCCCGACCTGTAAATCCCTAGACGGAAGGGTGTTTATACCTTACCAAGGTTAAAACCATGAAGGGCGTGATATCACACATGAAAGTCCCAGTTGGGTAAAAAGGGGACAGTCTCAACGGAGGTCCCATCATGACCTACGGTGGCATGTAGTTCTAAGATTCGAGATAAAACCTGGGCCCCGAACCTACTCAGTGTTAAATACAACTCCCAATATATATATATAGTGCTCATAGGATAATATACATGAGATTCATGGTCATGTTAAATCATGATAATAATAAGCATGCTTGAAAATACGTGAAAACTAGCCATGAAATAAGGCCCGTGAGTCGGCCATAATCATAAATTCATAAATCATGAGATTCATACATGCTTGTAAATTATTTGTACTTGATGGTCATAAATCATGGTGAGAATTAAGAGAAATCATAAATCATTAATCATAGTGGGCTAAAGAGGATAAAGATCATAATGAAATCATAACTTGATTTTTCATAAAAGCATATATAATTGGGCATAATTTGATTTAAATTCGAATCTATAAATTTATATTCAAAATATTTATAAAATCTGCCCATAGATCATAAAACATGATTTAATACATGAAAGGAATTGGCCCATAGATAAATCATAGAGAATTTCACAAGAATTAAAATAAACCCCATAGATCATGAAACTTGAATTTAGAATTAAAATTCATGGAATTGAGAAGAACTTAGGGCATGAACACGAAAGGAACTCTCATTCATAGCCTCACATACCTGGGTTGATGATCCCTTGACTTTCCTTGAAGAGTCCAAGAAGATTTTAAGAGGTTGAAGAAGAACCCTAGTTCCTTTCTTGAGAGAAAATATAACTATTGATCTTTTGGAGAATGTGAGGACTTAGGCTAGGTTAATCCCTTTAATCTGACCTTAAAGAAGCACAAAACGACGTCATTTAGGAGTTAGAAGCATAGGAGTTTACCAAAATACCCCCAAACTACCAAAAAAAGACTCGGAACTGGCAGTTCCAATGACCAACCGGACGAGTCGTTGGTTGCTACAACAGCCCGTTCTGAGGTTTCTTATTACCTGTTGCTGCTTCACTAAACTGCCCATAACCTTTTACTCCGAACTCCGATTGATGCAAGGTCAGATGTGCTGGAAAGAATACTTAAAGGGATTCAATTTTGAAGTGTTGAATCATCAAAAAAAAATTTGTAAAGTGGGATCTATGTTCGTTTGAAGTTGACCCTTGTAAGAACTTATATGAACACTCAATCGATAAGGAGGCTCACAACTCAACTTTGTGCTAGAGGTTCCTTATGACCTTAATTTGCATCTAATGCACTTCTTATACTTAGGAGTTGATCTTAACACCTTATTTCCATAAATTCACCGACATCGGGTCTATCCATGTACTTGGAAGGGTTCCAAACTTAGCCCGAGATTTTCAAAAAACTAGCAGAACCAATGAACCATCCAACGGGTCATGGTAACAAGAAATGGACTATTGGTCCATCTGTTGGTTTCCTCTATTCTTCCTTCAAAATTCTCTTAATCTGCTTCAACGACTACAAATAACGACTGGTTCAATCAAGCCACGATCTACACAATTCCCCCGTGGGTTCTGGAAAAATTTTTGACAGCTCTCTGGTCATGAAACAATGAGCACTTCCAAAGATCCATTGGACCCTACAATGAACCGTACTAAGGTTCGTTGTTTGGTTTTGGTATTGTTTTCTTGATGTTTTCTGTTGTGAGCCTCGGGTCTGACCTAGGAAATATTTGGGGTATTACATTATCTCCCCATTGGGAACATTCATCCTCGAATGTAGATCAAGCATACTGAAAGGCTAGGGAAGGAACTGCAATCCCAAAACTAAACAATTGGAGCTGAAAACTAATGGAGTGACCGACTCCGGACTGAGATTCCTGACTGAACTGAATTCATGAAACATACGTGCATGCTAAGACATGAAAGGAACTGAGAGACATGAAGTTGAATAGAGTACTAAGGAGGAAGCTGATACCTCAAGTTGGAACTGATCCAGAAGGGAAAAGACACAGGCTCTTAGCCATTACATCTACTTCGTCCTCCCACGTAGCTCCCTCAATAAGATGATTTCTCAATAGAACCTTCTCCGAGGCTACTTCCTTATTTCTCAACTTATGAATCTGATGATCAAGGACCTTGACTGGTACCTCCTCCTAGGTAAGGTTGTCCTTCACCCCAATGCCCTCTACCGAAATTACTAAATATGGATCTCCAATGCATTTCTTCAACAATGACACATGAAACACTGAATGCACCGAAGCTAACTCTGCTAGTAGCTCCAACTCATAGGCCACCATTCCAACACATCTCACAATCCTATATGGCCCAACATACTGGGGACTAATCTTCCCCTTCCTTCTGATCCTCAAAGAATTAAGAAATCTCTACTTGACTCAAAACAAAGCTCAAGCATCAAATTATGAATTTGCTCTTCCATAACCCTTCTGAATGATCAAAATCTGTTCAAACACGTACTCTACATAAGAAAATAAAATCATGGACACCCATATTGATATACTTCTATTTCATGTCCAAAAGTCAATCTAAAATTCAACCACGGGCCGGCAAGGGCAAAACTAGAATTTTTTTGAAAATTATGTTATCCATAATGTAAAGAACTCAAATATGAAATTTTATCCAAAATGGAGCTCAAATCGACTTTGCATCCATCAAAATACAATTTCTTAACTTTAGACTCAAATCCCCAAATTTTTCTCCAATAAATTCACGGATAAAAATGAAAATCAACTGAAGAAATCATGGAAAAATACCAAATTAACGATTAGATACTTACCAACTTATTAAATAGAGAAGAATGAAGCAAAAATCACTTAATTCCGAACTCCATAACTCCAAATATACTCAAAATACCAAATAAACACAGTCTGTGCAAAAATACACTGTTCAGGTGTTTATATATTATTGCTTCAACAACTTTAACTTTTACTAAAATGACCACAACTTCATCATACGAACTCAAAATGCGATGATTATTTTTCCTACAATTCCTAAATAATGATAAGGACATACTCGTTCAATCAAAACTCCATTTGGTGCTCATTTGTCCAGTCAAATATCATTTTTGCTCATTCAAGAATTATTTCATCTTTTGCAATCAAAACCTGATCTTGACTTATCGAAATTGCACCAAACCTTTAAGATAACTCCTATAATTCATGCTAAGAATTTTGAAAGTCTCAAAATAATTTTTTGATCTCAAAAACTAAAAACGAACCTCTGAGTTGTCACACTTTATGCTTAAAATCATGCTAAACACACAAAATGTTCTAATCCACCCAAAACTCATCCGAAATCCTCTGGTCACAAACCAGATATGCAATTCAATCATAAAACACATTCCAAACCTGTTGGAATCATCAAATCACCAATACGAGGTCGTTTTGATCAAAGGTTGACACTGGTCAGACTTAGCTTCCTCAAAGCTCATAAATTCAACCAAAGGTTCAAATCACTCCCGAGCACCTTAGGATCCATGCAAACTACCCAACTAAGTAATAAGTCACCATCCGAAACTAACAGAGTTTTCAGAACCTAAATTCAAGCTCGTTAACCTGAAATGTTGACTTTGGTCAAACCTCTGATGTGCCATGATTTTACGGCACTTTCGACACTTAAAACCAAGAAATTATGCACATTCCAGGTATGTTTATATAGGTATAAGGTATTTTGTGTTTAATGTGCAAGAAAACAGGTTTGGAAGTGAATTTGAACAAATTGATGTTGAAAACAACTGAAAGGTGACTGCCAGACACTTAACGAGTCGTTGGCAAGAGACACGACCCGTCACTTGAGGCGTGGGAAAAAAGATGAAGTTTGGAAGATACAAGGCAGTGTACTTGACGAGTTGGAGCAACGACTCGTTACCAATGAGTCGTGAGGTCAACCGTTAGGCTTTGAAGAGAAAATTTCAACCAAGTGTCCCGTGAAGTTGATGATAGACATCACGAGTCGTCACATGAAGGAACGACTCGTTGGCAAGCCACTGGAACTATCCGTGAAGTGCACTGGATTTTCGTAGGAGTCTGTCCACGAGGGACCTAATGACTCGTGCTTAGGCATGACGAGTCATTAGGTGACCCATCGCCAAGCCTGGGTAGGTTGCTGAGGACGACTGTTTTAACCAAGGAACGACTCGTCAGAAGGCCTAACGACCTATCACCTAGCCCATTTCCACTGCCGACCTGGTTTTCAGTTTTATTTAGGAAAAGATTCCTTGGAACTATAAATACCCAATTTAGGTTTATTTTTAAGGGATGATTTTTAGAGAGGATCTGGAACGATATTTGGAGATTATCTTGAGAGAATTTTTCGCACTATTGTTCTTGATTCAAGAAATAAAAGCAACATTGGGATTTTATTCAATCTACATGGTATTTATTCTACAATATTTAGTAAGTTGCAATTATGATTTCTTTAATATTTTGTGATTGCAATAACACAAACATGAGTAGATAAACCCATAAACTAGGTTTGTGGGAACCAAGATGAATTAACACACATAAGTAAAAATACTTAGCGATTCTTGAACGGGGTTTTTTGCCTGTATTGTTTTTCCCTTCATTTTGACTGATTCTTGACGGTTGCAAATGTTAATACTTGCCTTATTATTACTTACCGGATCAAGGAGGTAAAGAATGGGTAAAAGGATTAACTACAGAGATTTGAGGTTATCAACCTTCATATAATAGCTTGAACTTGTCTGGGGATAGCTAATTCGATATTAAGGGTAAGGGTCAACTAAAGTACACCCGTATACAGACCAAGTTGCGTGGTGAAAATCATCTAGATAGGGGACCAACCATTTAGGTGTACCTAACTTACCAATATTGCATGTTAAACACCGAAATAGATCACTAGTGTATAAAGTAATAGTTATTCTCATTAACCTAAGTTCTTACCATATTCCCTATGGGATCGACCTCAACTTTTGTTGGGTTCTATATTGGACAATCGACCGCTTATATCTCAATTGCGAGGTGTAATTTGGTCGACATCAACCTCTCAAACTTTAAACCTTCCAAAAATTGAAAATCTTATCCAATCATCACTGGATCATCTTGGAAATTGTGTCATCCATCTTCGGAAGTCATAAATAAGATACAAAAAGGTTCAACCCAGGAAAATGGATCAACAATCACAAAATGATCATGCGGGTTGTTACACATCCAAGCTTGGCTAATAATTGCGCTTCCTGAACTTCTACATACCCCGCATCTATGGCAGGGATAGGGAGTTATCCTGAACGTACACATTTTAACCATTATTTTCATCATGGGGGAACATTCATAGGGCTTAGACTAAGGAATTATGAGTACGAATCATTGAATAAATATAAGCTAGGCATATACTTGATGTAACTCGATCTTATGAGCCGATAAGGCAAATCTTAAAGACTGAGTTCATAAAGCTGAGAATGCTAAGAGACATGAGTTTACATACATAACGAGGGTCATGACATGAAGCTGAGATTTATAGAATCATGGGATAATACTCGAATCACCATCTAAAGTAGTTACTTCTCATTTTATGAATATGAGTTCAAACACACGAAAGGAGTACTTAGAACTTAAACATGGACATAACAAGTTCACATACGGCATGAGTAAAGTATCACATAGACTGAAGTACGAAAGGACACCTGAATAAGCTTGGATTGATCTCCCATAGTTACTGATCCTATACCTTCCCAATTGAAACTCAAGGCTTGACCTGGTCCTTCACTTTATAATCTCCACCTTAGCTTAAAGGTCATCATTCTGAGGATTGGATCCCTTCTTAAGGCTAGGCAAAAATCACTATCTCTTGACTTCCCGTTCTCCTCTAAGACTATCATGGAAGGCTTCACACTTCTCCTGGCGTACTCCCCCACTCTTTTGGTTCCTTACTTCAAGTTCATGAATTTTTCTGCCTTAGCTTCTCTTAACTCTTGTAGGGAGAAATAATTTGCGAGCGTCTCTTATTCCACTTACTGGTGTTATTCTTTAGAGTGTGTGAATACACATTAGAAGGATAGAAAGATATTTCATCGCACGACACAGATCATGAAAGAAGGGAACATTTCCTAAACATCTCGTAGCCTCTTCTTCATAAGTGTGGCGCGCTTCACACCCATGAAAAAGACTCTACTTAACACGGCTTTCAAACACCCTAGGACACTTCATAACCTAATGATCTGATACCAAGTTTATCACAACCCCAACATAGGCCCAAATCGGGATACGAGACAAAGAACCCCGAGAGGCTCCAAGTCGACCTATGGCATGAACATGACATCTGAATTAAAAATAGCCAAGCGGAAGTCTAACATATGTACATAAGCGTAGTCTGATAATAACATAATATCTGAATACATGATACATATGGATGAAATTGAATATATGTTATGTCTGAAAAGTATCTACTTCTAACAAGTTGATGGGACAAGACCCCAACTAACTCACTAAAGTATAAAACTGAAAAGTAATATAACTGATAAACAGGGGCCATCGAGAGATGAGGACTCACCAACTGAGTGAAAGTGTAATATCCCGGGAAGGCCTAAGAATAGACCCGAGAGTTAAACTTGAAAAGTGCAGAAAAATGGCAAAAAAAACCACAGAACGACTCGTGGTATCATACCACGAGTCATTGTATGTTGTCGTTGGTTAGGGAAAGGTTGATGGATGTGGAGACAATGGGAGGTATGATAACCCATTATAGGATACAACGCGCCGTCCTTTGCAGTTGTGGTTAGGGTTAGGCTGGGCGACAGTGTAAACAATGGGAGACCTAACGACCCGTTAGGAGAAGCCATGGGTCGTTGGTTGTGGTCGTGGTCTGAGAATTAAGTTTCCCAGTAGGCTTGATGGGGGGAAATAATGATCCATCGTTTATTGTGACGGGTTGTGGGGTGACCTGTTAGAAAATGAGATGCCAAGGTTCATGGGACTAACCACGGAAGATGTAACGAGTCGTGTGTTGGAGGTATGGGTCGACATGTCAACCCATTGTTTGGATCCGAGACTAGGTCATTTAGAAGTCCATTCAATGAGGGACATGATAGGTCGTTGGTGGTTCCCACGACCCGTTGGTACCAATCGTGGGTTCCATCCAGCCAATTTTCAAGGAAGGTTCATTAAGGGTATTTTTGACTTTTTCATGATATAAGACCCTAAACTACGTCATTTTGGCTTGGGAAAGATGGATTTTTAAGAGAATGACCTATTCTAATCTCCCATTCATGCATGCAAGGATTTTGACAAGTGATCTAAGGGGAGATTTCAAGCTTTTCACCTCAATTCCTTCAATTTCATTCTTGGGCTTTTAAGGAGGGTTAGGAGTTGATAATCCCAGGTATGTAAGGTCTTCAATGGGTGGATTCTTCCATACCCATGTTCCTTCTCTTTTAAATTACTCAAAATTTATTTAAAAACTCATGGGGTTTTATATTCGGTTTGTATAAATTTAATGATTTATTCTTATTTTGAAACCCTATCATTATCTACTGATTGTGATCATCTTTTGAGCTCTAAATTGATATTAATATGGCTGATTTTGAATTTCTAATCATTTAAGCTCGATTATGCATGCCCAGGATAAACCGATTTATGATCCATTGGTCCATTGATGTTTTTGATAAGCCCAACATGTATTATGAATTAAATCATGAATATATTATGTTATCTATTATGATCTTATAGAAATTTAAATTATATGCATGATCTACAAGTATGTATGTATTTTACTAAGCATGAATTGTGTTTTGGCCGACTCACGGGCCACAAGTTATGGCTAGTTCACGTATGTTCAAGCATGTTTATGATTATCATGATTTGAATAGCCCATGAACTCATGTATGTATTATTATGAGCACTATATATGTTTTTGGAGTAGTATCGAACACCGAGTAGGTTCGGGGCTCAAGTTAAGTCCCAGATCTCATGAACTACGTGCCACCATAGGTATGTTGGGACCCATTCATGTTTTTCCCTGGCCCAAATGGCCCTTTTCATTTGTGATCACGCCCTTCATGGTTCCTACCCTTGGAAAGGTACGAACACCCTCCCGACTAGGGTTACAAGTCGGGCTTCATGTGTGCTCATATGAGGTATGTCTGTTAAGGAAATCTCCCACTGTTCCTTATGATTTACACATGTAATGATTATGTACGTTGGCTCAAATTATGTTAAGCGGGGTTCTCCTCTTATGATTATGACTATGTTTATGTTACGAATGTTTTGAAAACCTTGAGCCGTATAATATGTTATAACGATTTATGATACGAGCATGTTTTCCTACTCTTATGACCATTTATGAGTTTCATACATGTTTTAAATGTCCTCTTTACTTACCTTGCATATTCAGTACATTCCACGTACTGACAGCATACTTTCTATGTTGTATTATCTGATGATATAGGTCCCAGTTCTCAGGCCTCATCCTCACCCGTAGATAGATTCAGACTTGCTCACTACGTACTTGGTGAGTACTCATGTTCTGAGGGCTACATGTTCACACTCTATGTTATTCCTTCAATTTCTGGATTTTTGATTAGTTGGGGAGTTGTCCCATCAATCCGCCTTTCATGTTTAGAGGCTTATCAGACTAAAAAGTTGTATTTCGCCGTATTGTATAAGTATTGTACTATTTTCCATTAGGTTATGTTATGATTACGTTCTCTATGTTAAGTCTTCCACTCAAGTGATTGAATTAGATGTATTCTCACGCCATGGGTCGACTTGGGGTCTCTCGGGGTTCCTTGTCCCGTGTCTACGATCCGAGTGTACGTTTGAGTCATGACAAACTTGGTATCAGAGCCATAGGTTTATGTATCCTAGGGAGTCTAAAAGCCGCGTTAAGTAGAGTCTTTTTCATAGGTGTGAAGCGTGCCACACTTATGATGAAGAGGCTACTTGATGTTTAGGAATGTTACCTTCTTTCATGATTTATGTCGTGCGATGAACGTCCTTTACTCCTCTAATTCGTGCTATTCACTTTTGTAGAATCATGCCTCCACGCCGAGTAAATGCCAGGAGGAATGGTAATGGTGATGATCATGAAGGTTCCCATGATGGAGAGCATAAGTCAGCTCCACCCATTCATGAGGAGCACGTACCAGAGCCAGCCTCCCACGTTGAGTTTAGGGCGGCGATTCAGATGTTGGCACATGCCATGACATCTCAGGTCCAGAATCAGACTGTGGCACATTATCCGCAAAATAGGAACGCGGCAGCTGCTAGGGTGACGGACTTTTTGAGGATGAGCCCTCCAGAGTTCACAGGGTCGAAGGTGGACGAGGACCCACGTGACTTTATTGAGGAAATTCTGAAGTTCACCCAGGTTATGGGGTAAATAATGGGGAATGTGTTGATTTGATCTCCTATCAAATCAAGGTGGTAGCACATATATGATTCAAGAAATGGCAAGGTGCTAGGACAGCGGGTGCAGGCCCGATAGGTTGGGATGAGTTCCACACCGTGTTCATGGATCGGTTCTTCCCTCGGGAGATGAGGAAGCTCAAGGCGGTTGAGTTTGTGAATTTGAAGCAGGGCAACATGTCAGTCCAGGAGTATGCGTTGGAGTTCACTCGACTATCTAAATATGATCCGGAGTTGGTGGCGGATCAACAGGCTCGGGTGAGTCGCTTTGTGCATAGAGTAGCAGATTACTTGGACAAGGATTGTCGAATTTCCATGCTACACCAGGACACGACTTTCCCTGTATTGTTTTGCATGACCAGGAGATGGAGCCAGTCTATAGGAGGAAGAGAGAGGCCAAGAGGGACAGGACCGACAGCTACGGGGCTTCTCAAGCCAGGTCAGGAGGTAGATCACGTCAGCTGTCCCAGCACAGGTCCACTGCCCCAGCTCCATCATCGGCTAGCACGCCATCCAGGTTTAGGGGAGACCAGAGGAGCAAGGATACATGCTTGAGGGATCATGGTAGTATACAGATGGAGCGCACTTTCCCAGTGTGTGCGAGATGTTGCAAAAATCATCCCCGCAGGTGCCTAGTCTGTGCGGATGCTTGTTTTGGGTGTGGCAAACCCGGGCACAGGATCATAGATTGCCCTGCAACCAGTTCTACTGCTCTAGCAACACGACCCCCTCAGCAGGGTGCCTCCACTAGTTCGGCAGGTGGTCAACGTCGAAACATGTTTTATGCCCCCAGTGCCTCGCCAGGAGCAGGAGGCTTCGCCAGATGTGGTCACGGGTATGTTTCAAGTCTTCCATATTAATGCTTATTCTTTGTTAGATCCAGGATCTACCTTGTCTTTCGTGACCCCTTACATTGCTAGTTGTTTTGGAGTTAGTCCTGAAATTCTATAAGAATCATTCTCCGTATCTACTCCAGTCAGTGAATTAGTTGTAGCTAGGCAGTTATATAGAGGTTGCCCTATTATGGTGTTGCATAAGGTTACCTCCGCGGACTTAGTAGAATTGTCCATGACTGATTTTGACATCATTTTGGTTATGGATTGGTTGTTTTCAGGTTATGCTTTGATTAATTGTAGGACTCGTGTAGTGGAATTTCGATTTCCGAGTGAGTCGATTTTGGAATGGAAGGGTAATTCAACTGTACCAGCCGGTCGGTTTATTTCATATCTGAAGGCTAGGAAAATGATCTCTAAGGGTTGCATGTACCACCTAGTTAGGGTTAAGCATGTAGAGTCTGAGACCCCGACTATTCAGTCAGTTCCAGTGGTGTGCGAGTATCCAGAGGTTTTTCCTGATGATTTACCAGGTGTTCCTTCGGAAAGGGAAATTGACTTTGGAATTGATCTACTACCCAATACATAGCCTATCTCTATTCCTCCTTACAGGATGGCCCCAGCTGAGTTAAAAGAGTCAAAGTAACAGTTGAAGGACTTGTTGAATAAGGGTTTCATTAGACCAAGAAAGCCTCCATGGGGTGCACTGGTTCTATTTGTTCGGAAGAAGGATAGATTCCTTCGAATGTGTATTGATTATCGACAACTTAATAAGGTCGCCATCAAGAACAGGTACCCCTTACCCAGGATTGATGATTTATTTGACCAGCTCCAGGGTGCTAGGTGTTTCTCGAAGATAGATCTCGGGTCTGGGTATCACCAGCTCAGAGTCCGAGAGAGTGATATCCCAAAGACAGCATTCAGGACCCGGTATGGCCATTATGAGTTTGTAGTTATATCATTTGGACTAACCAATGCTCCTGCAGCTTTTATGGATCTAATGAACAGGGTATTCAAGGCATATTTGGACATGTTCATGATTGTGTTCATTGATGACATCCTTATATACTCTCGGAGTGAGGAGGAGCATGCCGCTCATTTGAGAATAGTACTTCAGATCCTCAAGGATTGTCAGTTGTATGCAAAGTTTAGCTCGTGTGAATTTTTGCTGGACTCGGTGGCATATTCGGACCATGTGGTGTCGAGTGAGGGCAAAAGGGTGGATTCTCAGAAAATTAAAGCGGTGAAGAATTGGCCTAGACCGGTGAATCCTTCAAAATTTGGAGTTTCTTGGGCCTAGCAAGATACTACCGAAGGTTTGTTGAGGGTTTCTCATCTATTGCGGAACCTTTGACCAAGTTGACTCAGAAAAAGATAAAGTTCCAATGGTCAGAGGATTGTGAGAAAAGCTTCTAGGAATTGAAGACCCGACTCACTTCAGCACCAGTGTTGACTTTGCCTGAGGGTACTGATGGCTTTGTTGTTTATTGTGATGCTTGGAGAGTCGGACTGGGATGTGTGTTGATGCAACGGGGGAAGGTGATAGCATACGCCTCTTGACAGTTAAAGGTTCACAAAAAAAATTTACCCAACCCATGATCTTGAGTTGGCCGCACTGGTGTTTGCACAAAAGATATGGTGGCATTACTTGTATGGGGTTCATGTGGACGTGTTCACGGATCACAAGAACTTGTAATATGTGTTCACGCAGAAAGATCTCAATCTTCAGCAAAGGAGGTGGTTGGAGTTGCTGAAGGACTATGATATGAGTGTCCTTTACCACTCAGGAAAGGCTAACGTGGTTGCGGATACACTTAGTAGGCTCTCTATGGAGAGTGTGTCCCACATGGATGAAGGAAAGAAAGAGTTGGTGAGAGATGTCCATCGACTTGCAAGGCTGGGGGTTAGATTGATCGACACAACCAATGGCAGCGTTGTCATGCAAAACGAGTCTGAATCATCCTTGTTGGTTGATGTCAAGTCTAAGCAAGATGAGGTTCCAACTTTGAGGAAGCTGAAGGAAGCATTGCGGAGTCAAAAGGTGGAGGTTTTCTCCCAAGGGGGAGATGGTGTTCTACGATATCAGGGTGAGCTATGTGTCCCGGACATTGTAAATTTGAGGGTTTAGATATTGCACAAGGCACATGGTACTAGATATTCCATTCACCCAGGATCCACCAAGATGTATCGGAACTTTAGGGAAATCTATTGTTGGGATGGTATGAAAAAGGATATCGCAGAGTTCGTAGCCAAATGTCCAAACTGTCAGCAAGTTAAGGTCGAGCACCAAAGGCCAGGAGGTGTATTTCAGGATATTAGCATTCCCACTTGGAAGTGGGAAGAGATTTTATTATAGGCCTACCTCATACTCGCCGACACTATGATTCCATTTTGGTGGTGGTAGATAGGTTAACAAAGGTTGCACACTTCCTACTGAAAAAGACCACAGATTCAGCGGATGATTATGCTAAGTTGTATATTCGAGAGTTGGTTCGAATTCATGGAGTTCCCTTGTCTATTATTTCAGACCGAGGTACTCAGTTTACCTCCTAGTTCTAGCAGTCTTTCAGAAGGGACTTGGGACTCAGATTAAGCTCAGCACAACATTCCATCCGTAAATGAAAGGCCAATTGGAACGAACAATCCAGAATCTTGAAGATATGTTGAGGGCATATGCTATGGATTTTAAAGGTAGTTGGGATGATCATTTGCCCTTGATCGAGTTTTCTTATAATAACAGTTATCACTCTAGTATCCAGATGGCACCATTTGAGGCCCTCTATGGGCAGAGGTATAGTCTCCCATCGGATGGTTTTAGGTTTGTGAGACAGCTATGATAGGGCCAGATGTAGTTCACGATGCGATGGTGAAGGTCCAGTTGTTGAGGGACCGATTGAAAATCGCTTAGAGTCGTCAGAAATCGTATGCTGATGTGAGGAGAAGAGATTTGGAGTTTGATGTGGACGACTGGGTATTTCTAAAGGTATCTCCCATGAAGGGAATCATGCGGTTCGGAAAGAAAGGGAAACTCAATCCCCGCTATGTTGGTCCCTACCGGGTTATGAGAAGAGTTGGTAAGGTGGCATGTGAGTTGGACTTGCCATCAGAGTTATCTTCAGTTCATCCCGTCTTTCATGTGTCGCTTTTGAAAAAGTGTTTGGGTGATCTAGCCTTGGAAGTCCCGGTAGACAGCATTGGAGTAAAAGACATCCTCAGATATGAAGAAGTTCCCGTTGAAATCTTGGATTGTCAGGTTTGGAAGTTGAGGAACAAAGAAGTAGCTTCAGTTAAGGTTTTATGGAGAAATCAGCATGTTGAGGGAGCTATGTGGGAAGCCAAAGCGGATATGATGGCTACATACCCACATTTGTTCTCTACCGGCTTAGTTCCGACTTGAGGTAACATCTCTACTCTACGATCCCATTTAGTTTTCATGTTCAGTTCATGTGTGCAAGTTTCTTTTATGTGTATGAGTGTGTATGTGAAGCATGAGATCAGTTCAGCTATATGTTATGAATCGGAGATAGTCATTCCGTAAGGTTTCAGATTGAATGATCAGTATCTTCGTATGATAATTGCATGTTTATGTTTTCTACTTGTTTCCTACATTCGAGGAAGAATGTTCCCAGGGGGGAGATATTGTAAAATCCCGGGAAGGCCTAAGAATAGACCCGAGAGTTGAATTTGAAAAGTGCAGAAAACTGGAAAAAAAACACAGAACGACTCGTGGTATCAAATCACGAGTCATTGCATGTTGTCGTTGGTTAGGGAAAGGTTGATGGTTGTGGAGACAACGGGAGGTATGGTGGCCCGTTGTGGGATACAACGGGCCATCTTTTGCAGTCATGGTTAGGGTCAGGTTGGGCGACAATGTAAACAACGGGAGACCCAACGACCCATTAGGAGAAGCCACGGGTCGTTGGTTGTGGTCGTGGATTGAGGATTAAGTTTCCCAGTAGGCTTGACGAGGGGAAACAACGATCCGTCGTTTGTTATGACGGGTCGTGGTGTGACCTGTTAGAAGATGAGATGCCAAGATTCAGGGGACTAACCACGGATGATGTAATGAGTCGTGGGTTGGAGGTACGGGTCGTCCTGTCGACCCATTGTTTGGATCTGAGACTAGGTCATTCTGCAGTCCATTCAATGAGGGACATGATGGGTCATTGGTGGTTCCCACGACCCGTTGGTACCACTCGTGGGTTCCATCCAGCCAGTTTTCAGGGAAGGTTCATTAAGGGTATTTTTGAGTTTTTCACGTTATAAGACCCTAAACTACGTCGTTTTGGCTTGGGAAAGCTGGATTTTTAAGAGAATGACCTATTCTAAACTCCCATTCATGCATGCAAGAATTTTGACAAGTGATCTAAGGGGAGATTTCAAGCTTTTCACCTCAATTCCTTCAATTTCATTCTTGGGATTTTAAGGAGGGTTAGGAGTTGATAATCCCANGTATGAATCCACCATCTCCTTGTCTCTTGCCAGTGTTCAACAGAATTTAATATCTGCAAAAGACAGGCTAAGACCAAGTTGTCAACACTAATATAGAAATTGTAAACTAGCACTTAAGAAAAATTTACCAATTGCCAGTCCCCGGCAACGACGCCAAAAACTTGTTCGGTGTCTTTTGGATGACTACACGCAAGTGCACGTGGTCGAACAAGTAGTAAAATGACTCAAGTAAGCGAAGTATCGATCCCAAAGGGACTGGACTAAGGTAACAATCTAATCAAGTGTCAATATACTTTAACTCTAAAAATGCAGACAACAGTGTACAAAATATTCTGAGATTTTGTTTCCTAATTTATACTAAATCTAAAATGAATATACAATGTGAGTCTGAACGATAGTTATGAGCATGTTGAGGCTAAAACGAACATGTAGAGAAATAAATTATCGATACAATTTGATTAATCTTTCCTCCATTGCTAGTCAAGAATTATTGCCTATGGATTAAAACTCTCATATTTTACCCAACTTAAGAATCATGAACCTTCCACCTACATTTCTGTGATAAAAAGAAATTCATGTTCTAGCCATACAAAATCGATTCCGTAATTGACTAATACGA
>JACEIK010002095.1:85910-101710 GCA_018107945.1 Datura stramonium | reverse complement strand
ATCATGTTGGTTAGTATAAATTCACATTTTACTACAAATTACATGATAATGCACAAATAAGACGAAATGAAGCATTTGAGTATCACTTGGGCATATAATTCTGCCCAAGATCATTAGTATGACCCGTATGTCTATAGTACTTTAGATTAAACCTATTGGGGTCAACTGTTGTAAATTGAATTAAGTCTATAGTGATGAAATAGTAATTCTTGTCCAACTTAGCCTAGCTAGAAAGGTCTTACCCCAACGTAGAGTAGTTAGACGATATCCTATATCGAGTTCCATTTACTGAGGCCGCGAGGGCCATATTGAGTTCCATTTACTAAAGTTGCGAGGGCCATATTGACTTCCATTTACTGAGGCCACGAGGGCCATATTTAGTTCCACTTCCTAAGGCCGCGAGGGCCACACAAAGTTTCATTTATTGAGGCCGCGAGGGCCATACAGATTTTCATTTATTGAGGTCGTGAGGGCCATACAGATATTCATTTTTCGAGGCTGTGAGGGCCGTATTGAGATACATCAGATTGAGGCTGGGAGGGCCATAATGAGTTCCATCATATTAAGGCCACGAGGGCCACCCGAGTTACAATTTACGTAAAATCCTTCGTATTCAGGTAAGTGGACGGGAGCTTGTTTGTACTTGTAGGGGCTTATGGGGGCCCAGGTAGGTTTTATGTGTTGTTTGTACCTTCCAGGCTTATCGGGGCTTGATTAGGTTCTTCTTTGCATATATAGACTTGTTGTTTAGGAAACTCAGACAGTACAAGTATTGCGGTTAAATCCTTACTCTCCCTCTTTTTATTAGTACAAAGTTACTAGCTTTCAGTCAAGTTATTACCTTTCTGCCTTACATATTCAGTACATATTATACTGACGCCCACTCAGCCGTTACATTACTTGCCTACATGTGCAGATGGACACGGTTCGGGATGTTTCTATCCTTCAGCTGAGGTCAGCAGTTTATTCAGCTCCTTCCCTCCGGAGTTGAAAGTTAGATGAGGTTTTCTTTTTATGTATAGCTTTGGGTAGGTCGGGGCCCTGTACCGATCATTATATCACTCCTAGAGGCTTGTAGACTGTTGTACATCCCTTGTGGTTAGTGGTTGTTGGCCGTGTGGGGCCCGTGTATTCTTTATTTCCTGTAATGGTCGTGTGGGGTCTTCTTTAGCTGTTAGTTAGCAGCCTTGTTGGCCATAGCATAGTTTAGTGCTTGATTTACGTTTCAGTCATAACTAGAGAGCATGGTGGTCTTATCGGCCCGCATAGGTTCCCTATTATTGCGATGTTGTCGTTAGTTGTTTTCTTTTACAGGTAGCCTTGTTGGCCAGGGCTATATTTACAACTGAGATATAGCTCGTTAGTTTCTTGAATTAAGTCTCAATGTGCACTACTAGTGCACCATTCCAGTCAGGCTAGTTCATACCCAGTGTGGCACTAGGTGCCAGTCATGACTCCCTAGGTGGGGGCCGACAGCCACGCCAGCCATAGCCCTAGGGCGACTTTCGCGAACTCTTCTTTCTCATACCTTGAGTCATCTTTCTTGTCCTTTTTTCCTGGGTTCCTGCTCAAAACATCTAGAAATATTTGTTAGCTTACAATACACACAAAAACATGAATTCATGCACTTCATAGGGATTATGAACTTAAAAGAAGGCTAAATATGGGTAAAAACATGACAAATAGGCATAAGAATATGCCCAACATTAGCTAGTATATTTGGACGCTAGTCCAAGAGTTCTATGCAGTATACAACGTGATCCTTTTGTGGTCGAACCCATTGCTGAGATCATAGGTAGAGCCATTGATGTCGGTGGTGATCAAAGGATTGTCAGTTGATATCAGCCCTGTGGCGATCAACTGATACTACATGGGAGATGATTTTAAGGTGGTTGACACCATCGAGTATGATGAGATAGTAGCTCAGGGTCATCGAGCCCAAAGAAGGATGGCTGAAGTTATTGCTCAAGGTACTCCTATATGGGTCGCTCTTGAGATAGCTGAGATCTACAAGAGAGAGCGTCAGGAATGTGGTGTACAGCTAGATATGCCTGACTAAGAGTGACAACAAACTTCTATTCGGACATGCTTTATTCATGGCAGCTATAGTGGCCAAGAAGAGAATTAACATAGTCTAGATTTGGTGCTTAAAGATTAAGGAGAGGGCTCTGTAGATGGCTAACTCCCTCCTATTCCCATGCTTGGTGACAACACTGTGTCAGAGTGAAAGTGTCCTGATCCTACCTAGGGAGGATTTATTCACTTATGATCACTAGGTAACAAATATCACCAGGATGAGATATGACACCATGGTCACAACTGCGAGCCATCCTAGCTCCATCCTAATAGTTTTATGTAATATAGAAGGTTAGGGTATCCAGACTAAGGATCCCATTCCACAGCCCACGACCGAGTCAGATTTAGCAGTATTAGATTCAAATCCCCATGGAGAATAGATTTCACCTACCACCACGACATCAATGCCATCTTCCCCACTGAGACCCTTATTGAATTCTAGAGGTTCCTTGCCCAGCTTAGCTTTAAGGCTTGATCTAGAGGAGCGTCAGCTGGCCAGA
The DNA here is from genome assembly GCA_018107945.1 of Datura stramonium. Taxonomy (NCBI): domain Eukaryota; kingdom Viridiplantae; phylum Streptophyta; class Magnoliopsida; order Solanales; family Solanaceae; genus Datura; species Datura stramonium. The sequence goes on along the minus strand of JACEIK010002095.1, from coordinate 99,134 downwards.
CTAACTGAGGACTTATCGGCCTTTATGGCCACCATTTTTGAGCATGCTCTTCAGCCGCTCTAGGACACTATTAGGAGATCCTATGGGACCTTGAGCTCTCGCCTAGGGTCTATAGACACCAGGTTGGTCCAACTTGAGCTGGGTGCGAGTTGATTCGACATCTTGAGTGTCAGAAGAGATTTAGCTTAGACCAGAGCTGCAGTGCTGGATTTGCATATGCGGAGAAGAAGCCTATGGTGGCTTGGATATCTTTTGTGGATCAAACACCACTTATTTTCCAATCTTATAGAGTTTCTACCTCATGCGGTTCCAGTCCGCTCGTACCAGCCATACTCCTTATCACCACTAGTGTCAATCCCTAGGGCCACCACTGACAGCTCTCCGGAGGAGTAAATTCTTACTTATACTCCAGTTCAAACAGCCGCTCCTGCCCCTCTACTAGATAGAGGCAAGAGCTAGGTCCAAGAGGTCCTTCCATCTAATTCTGACATTCATCCAGCTGAGGTTGAGGCCCTCAGGATAGGGATAGAAACCTTACTATTTAACACCTGAGGTCTATCTCATGACATAGAGGCTAGCACATCAGTACCACCTCCATGATGACCAATAGTGACGCGACCTGAGCGCTATAGGGAGATTCTACCACTCTTTTTCTTTTTCATTTTCTTTGTATGTGCATTGAGGGAACTGCACCATTTTAGGGTGGAGTGGATATTATTTGGCCGTGTGGCAAACATTTCTTGTATTGTTACTTGTTTTGAACTCGTATATGTATGATATAATGCATTTTGTTAAGTCTATAGATGTGTGTAATGTCCTATTTTACTGCTTTCATAGTAGGATTTTTCTTTATTTTTTGTTATTGCTTTCTTAGCTTAGGTTCCTCTTTGATTTTTTAACCATGGTTCTTTCCTGGGAGAATTATTTTCTATTGAATCTAGCATAATAATGTAGTTAAAGTGTTGTAGTGTCTAGGCCTAGTGATAGATTGATAGGTTACATTCTTAAGTGTACCAGCCTACTTGTTGAGTCGTCTTTCATTGAACAAAATGTTTCTGACTTAGGTGATGGTGGAAATTGAGTTCCTAGAATACTTGTATTATATATTTGAAAACAATGCCCCCTTAAAATTTTTGTCCTAGTTGTTCCGTATTGACTTGTGTAACTCGGCTTTTGACATGAAAATTTTGGTAATGTGTCCCTAGTTTAGAGTGATGTGTTTAGTCATTTTGATAGCCATGTGCCAATGTGTGGAAAGGAATTTTGCTTATTCAATGAATTTGGTCACACTCTAGAACTTGTCTTGCTACTTGTGCTCAAACTTGGGATTTACTATGGGTTGTAGGTATGAACTTAGAGCTTCTTTGTGCTTCACAAGCCACATTTGCTGAAATAGACCTACAAAACGATGCATTTATCTCTAGTCTCCCTTTATTGAGACTTTGATTTTTTTCTTGATCAATAACAATTAATGCCAAAACCATTCTCAAGTTGGCCTTCTTTTGAATCCATCCTCATTGACACTTTGAAATGTTATGAAAAATGAGAAAAAAGGTGTAAATTGGGGGTGATAATGTGGAAAGGAATGAAATCAGCCAAAGATGGTTGTTTGATCATATCCCAAAGGGTAATTTATCAATGAGCCAAAAAGAAGGAAAAGAAAAGAAAACAAAAGAGAAAAAGAAAAATGAAAAGTTGAGCTCACAAGAACACTTTGGGGTTGATAATGCTCAAACTCACACTCATGATAAAGTATGAAGGAGATGTTTTCAATAAAGAATTCAACAAAGATTGGGGTCGAATCCATACGGAATATGGTAAGATATAGACTAATGCAAGTATTTGAGCTTTTAGGTATGTTATCTCCAAAAAGGGGGTTTATAGAAATCAACTATAAAACAAGATTGAAAATTGGTTGTTGTTTATCAAAATTTGCAATTAACTAGGGTAAATGTTCTCCATGGGTTCATAACCACTTAGGGTCTGCACTCGTGATCTATCACAATGCTTAATTGTAGAACTGATAACTAGGGTTATCCAAACGACTGGTTCGTCCCTATTGAATTACTATACTCAATCATCGGGTTAGGTCTCATGAGCGATTTCAAGTCAACCATTATCAATTTGATCCAAATGAACTATCATGCGACCGCAGCTCAAGTTATAAAATGACCCATAAAAATCAAGGCCTTGTTGTAATTCTTTTTCCCTAATCTCTACTTCTCTAGGTTTAAGCAAGTAAAGAATTCAGGTACGTCTTAAAGTGGCACTTCATTAAGAAAAATTAAAGATGAATAGAATACAGTACAAGTTTTTAGCATTGGTTTTGAATCACTTTGTGTAACCCTATTTCGTTAATCCACCATGGTTCCCACAACCCTTGTTGTGGAGGTTTTAGCCTATCATGATTGTAAGATTGTTATAAGCATTCATAGACAAACATACAATTGAATACTTACAATGATGATTAAAAGAAAACCTTCTTTGAATATTTCAAGAATTAATGTTGAATAATCCTAGAACAAAGAAGAAATCAAAACAACAAATCTCCAAGACTTGAATTTAAATTCACAACAACTTGTACCTAATTCCGTCTAATTACTTCAAATCACTTCTAATCATCTCTCTTAGCTTCTCCATACTGAAAATAACCTGAAAAGTATTTGTACAAATATTTGGAACCTTCCCCTAAGTAAAAAGGGAAACTACCAAAAATCGTCCTCACCTATGAACCGTAACAACATTGTCCAGGTTGTATCTTGACTTGTACATTGTCTGGCTTCTACTGAATCTGGCTAACTGTGGAATTTTGGTGTGACTCATACGAAGAACTTACGAGTCATACAATCTTCCCATGGCTTGACCTTTCAATTGCCGACATCTTTTGTTAACTTCCACGGTTTGCATGGTACGACTAGTACCTTCATTCCACGATCCATGAGTCCTTCTCGTACCTTGAGTTCTGCGAGTCATCTATTCTTCTAGTCTTTTCCATGGTTCCTTGGTATGGGCCATAGGTAGGGTTCACGACTCGTGATTGCCACTTGTACCAGGATACTTTGCCTGTGCAATTGGTCCTGGAACATTCCATGACTACCATGGTACGACCTATATCGGATAGTACAGCTCTTACCATGAGTCGTAACTTGTACTATGCCTCTTTTCTTCATTATTCTCCATTTTTTTTGCAAAATTCAGCTGAAACATCTATTTTTCCTAAACAATAAAGTAAAAGTACCTCATATGTATATATACACACCTAAGTCCATGGTATTTTCCAAGTTTAAAGCGTCGTAAGTGCAGTAAACTCATAGCACATCGGGGGTGTAATGAGTTGCCAAGAAAAGAGAAGAGATGAAAAAAAGGGATAAAAAAGGTAAAAATGCTGTGAAAAAGTGATGCAGTATTCATGGATGGTAAATGAGTCACTAATAGACATATTTGTCGCCTACCAGCCCTTTTACCCTCATTACAAGGTTAGCAAAGCCCTTGTATGATCTCAATCTGGATATTCGAAAGGAAAGGCACTTGAGTAACCAGGAAAGCATATGGTATTTTTGACTTATCTTCTGAACTTTTTTGTGAGATTTGAGTGTATTTTTCTCATCTCTTAATCTTATGTGTCCTTATTTGGTATGCAATCCATGCTTCAAAAAATGAACACTTTCCTTGATCTGATTGTGAGGGCATGTGCATGTGAATGTCTGGCATGTTTTACTTCTCGAATCTAGGTGTTTGCACGTTGATATAATGTCATTAATGGAGATTACATTCTTAGTCCAAATAGCTGCAAGAAAACTTGTTTTTATTGGATGTACGGGGTGGCTAGACTAAAATGTGTGCAGTTGTAGCCATTAGTCAAACCATCTTACTTATTGAGTTTAGTGATGCCAGGACATTAATTTAGGTGTTAGGGTAGTTTTGTCTTTTTAGTTGCTTGAGGACAAGCAAATGATTGATCTGTCGAGAATTTGTGGCACATGTTTGCTTCATTTCATAGCATTTTCAATGTCTTTAAAAGCTATATTAAGATGAAACTAGGCTCCTATGTTTTAGGAACCCAAGTAAAATGAAGAAAAGAGGAGTCAAAGCCAAATATCTATCCAAAATACAAAGCAATGGACTAACCACCTTTTTGAAGGATGGTCCACATGTTCAACGATCGATCAAGTCCCTATGATTCAAGAAACCATTTTGAAGAGGTCTAGAGTTAATGAAGTGAAGGACGGACTGTCTTTTCAGAATACGGTCCATCAATTGAAAGACAGACTCAGTGTCAAATAGTGGTCAAATTTAAGAGATGAAGTAGGACATGGACCATCATTCCAAAAGATGATCCGCTAATCAAAAAACAAAAGGCACCTGGGCAGAAAAGGATTTTAATTGATGGAGCAAAGGACGGTTCTCCTTCTAAAAGACAATCCGTCCCAAGCACACCTGGGACCCTCTGAGTTTAAATTATTTGGGGGATTTTTCAGACTTAGTATAAATATATTTTCTTCTTTTTTACAAGGGAGATTGGATAGACTAATAGAGAACTTTACTTTTCATCCATAGTAGAGAAGTTCTTTGAGTTAGATTGTAACTTTGAAGATTTCAATTCCATCAATTCCAGCTTACCTCTTCAATTTGCAATTTCTTTAGTAAGGATGTTTAATTATTTACTTTCTACTCTTCTTCTTACTATGGGTAGCTAAACCCATACATAGGGTTGTGAACACTAATGATCCCAATTTCGTAAAATTGATTGTTGGCTTAAAACATTTGATTGATTTTTCCTTTGTAGTGTGTGATTGATGATGAAAGTCATTCAGTCCTTCCCAATTACCTTTATGATGCTTGAAAGAGCAAATATAGGTTGGGTTAAAATTGATCAATAATAACTCAAGATCTAACCCTTATTTAGTGGATTCTCCTAGACATAGATCAAATTCCAATTGGCAACAAGAAATTCGGTAGGAGGGAGTTCTCATCAATTTGACAAAATTAAAGTAGATTGACACATATGGTGCTATTGAAAGATAACCATGGGTTTCCTAAGTCATTGCTTGCATGTTCATCTATAGCCCTCTCTCAATTAACCCATAGTGGGTGATTTAGGGGGATCGACCCATAATTGGAGTCACTTTCCTAGAACTTCCCATCAATTGATTTAACCCTAAAGTAATTTACATTCTGTAATTATTGTTAAAATTTTCCTAACCCTAATCTAACTAGTCTCTAAATGTAATACCTCAAAGGGTCCTAAGGCTAGATGTGAGGACTGCAAATGAGTTCAGCAGAAACATCTACATTTTTGCCTCAAAATTACTCGTGATACGAGTCGTGGTGAGAAGTAACGGACCATGGGAGGAGTCGTGGTGGAATTCTGAAGTTGGATGCCCAAACCATGAGTGAAACCATGATTCGTGGTGTGTGGGTACGACTCGTGGTCATGAGTCATGGTGTGTGAGTATGAATCGTGGTGAGACACTAGGATGCCAGGGTTGGAAAGGACGGATCGTTGTACAACTCATTGTGTGAAAAAATGAGTCTTGATAGGGGTTATGGTTTGGAAGTTCTGTGTATGGATGTGTTTTCACAACTGGTGTTACTATCGATTATGGGAAACCATGAGTCGTGGTTAGTAACCCGTGGAAAAATTCAAAGAAAGTGAGAGTTAAGGCTTAGTGGCAATGGGTGGCCTCACGACCCATGGTGACATGTAAAGACTCCTTGTAGGCGCTCGTGATTTGATTCTCAGGAACAAAGTCCTACAACCAGTGGTGACAACAGGAGGTGACCACGAGTTTTCACTTCATGGAACAACTCGTGGTAAGAGTTGTGACGACTGGCAGTGCTTATTTTCCAGAATTTTTATTAAGGGTATTTATGTAAATCCTAAGCTCCTAGGTCCTAAACATCATTTTAAGCCCTGAAAGAAGTGTATTAATGGATTTTAACCTATTGTAATTAATTCAAATCCCATGCATGCAAGTTTAGAGGTTTTCTGTTGAAGATCAAGCTTAAACCCTTCTAGTTCTTCTCCAAATCTCTTGGGCTTTCAAAGACAAGTGTAGATTCACTTTACCTAGGTATGTAGGGTAATGAATAAGAGTTTCCTTTCATTCTCATGCCAAAATTTCTTCTCAAGTTCATGAATTCAAGTATATGATTTTATAGGGTTTTAGCCCAATTTTTCATGAAATTCTCTATGATTTGGTTATGGGTCAATAACCTTCATATCTCAAAGCATATTTTAAAGATTCATGGGAAGATTTTTATATACTAATTGATTATAAATTTATATTTTTAGGTTTTAGAAAACTATGCCCAATTATGCAAGATCATGAATAAGTCAAGTTTATGATTTACGATTTCAAGTATGAGTAGATAACTAGTATGAAGAATGTTTACAAACAACCCATGTATGAATCTATGATTTTGACTTATGAAGTCTATTTCAAGTATACATGATTATAATAGTTGGGCAAGCCAACACAAGTTAAGTATGTTTTCATGATTTAGTCAAGGCTAATAAGATCATATGTTTTGTAGTCAAGACTCCCCATGTTCAGATTTAAGACTATGCATGTAATTACATTATTAGCTTCATTGAGAAACAACAGTTTCAGCTTCGTTGAAAAATGATGGAGAGCACTTTGCATGTTTTTGGGAGTGCCTAACACCGAGTAGGATAGGGGTTCTTGTAAACTCTGGGTCTCAGAACTATGCGCCAATGTAGGTTTATATATACACATTGGGACTTCCCTTGTGAGCTTCCCCACCCCCAAGGAGCCTTCAGCTTGATATCTATGTCATGGTAGCGTCCTTAGCCTAGGAAAGGTTTTGGACAGCTCTGCCCAATTGAGTGTAATAGTTGGGGCATCAGGTATGCTCTATCGTGCTGGTGTCAATTATGATGAGTCTCTCATTATCCCTCGTGAATCCAATTATGCGTGTTTGTGACTTATGATATTATATCTTCAGCAGGATTGACCCAATGATTAGTTTATAAGATTTTACTTATAATTTTAGCTATTTCTGGCCATAAGATTCTATCTTCAGCTTTGGGTCATTCTATTCAGATACGGAAATTTAGTTTATGAGTATACATGATTTCAGATATCAGCATGCAGTCCTTACTCTCATGATCTTATGATTTATGTCATGTGCATGATATCAATTATACTCATTCCATCTGTTTTACTTACCTTTCATACTCAGTACATTCCAAGTACTGGCCTAATACTCCATGTTGTATCATTTCATGATACAGGTCCTAGCGATCAGACTCAGCCGCGCCATTAGTCCTGCTCCCATTCTAGTTTAGACTATGCTTTGGGTGAGTCCTACTCCTCCGGGGGAATCTATCTTTCATTTTCATTATGTCCGCTTATTTCAGACTTGGAGATAGTTGGGGACTTGTCCCAACAACTCATCGATTAGTAAAGGCTTCTTAGACATAGATTTGTGTATTCAGCTTCAGACGCAGTGTTATGATATTATCATTGGCTAGACATTTTGTTATTCATACTTCCGTTTATTTTTGTTTTTTAACAATCAGATTTCACTTGATATAATGTTCTATAGCTATCATGTTCATGTCATGGGTTGACTTGGGGCCATTCATCGTTCTAGGTTCTGTGTTGCGATCCGGTGTCTCAGCTTGAATTGTACACTAAACCTACAAATTTAGATTGAACGGCACTAGATAGTTTAGGATTAACGTAGTCTATGTGGATTTGACCCCGACTCTATGTTAGGTACTATATTTGCTCCGACCGTTTACACTACTATAAATTGGAGTGCATTTGAGTGAACATCAATGGGATTAGATTTTTAATTTCCGACAGCTCGCTGGGAGAAATTGTTTAAAGCTAGGGAGCAGTTTAAGTAGTATATACTTAGGGCACCCAACCATGGGTTCCCTGATCATATTTTTCTTCAAAAGTTCTATATAGTTTTACACATGTTGACGCAGTTTATTGCAAATAATGTTGTTGGGGGATGCTTCATGCATAAGACCGTCAATTGAATTGCCATTATCATGGATCGAATTACAAAGCACAATCATGCATGGCGTGGAGGAGATCAAAGTGGAGGGATAAATGTGGGTACTCCTTTATTATCTCAGTTGATGAAGGAGAACCCGGATCATGACCAAATAATGGCGTCCAATGCCACCAACATACCCATACTTACCAAGAAGTTGATTAAGGTTGAGGTTAAAAAGGTGAATGTTATTAAAGAAGCCCCAATTGGTGCTCATTATGGGCATGGATTCCCCCTCTCCTCCATATCTACATCAACCATACCAGGAGCCACCTCCTATGCAAGTGGAAGATGCCAACTATGTTGAGAATACATCCGGAGGCTATAGACCACACAACTCGCAAAAACATCAAGGCCATCACCTATTCTCATATAAAGGATAATGGTGACCTCAACCATAAGGTCAAGGTCAATACTACCCGAGGAATGATTATGGTGGTCCAAGTCAAGGTTGGCACAATAATGAAAATTATCAAAATAAGTGCTCTAATTTCTATGTTTCGGTGAGGGGTCCCTTTTCTAGTTCTAAAAACTATAGAGAGGGTCCTTCTCAGAAGTAAAGGAGTCCAAAGATTGAGAGGATGTTAGAAAATGTGCTCGCAAATTAGGAATGGTCAGACGCATTCTTGAAGAATCTTATGGAGATTGTGGGTTCTCAAACCACATCCATTCAAATGTTGGAACAGCAAGTAAGGGACCTTTCACGTTAAAACCAAAAAAAAAGAAAAACCTTCTAAGTGACACAGTGGATAATCCTAAGGGACATGTGGGTCCTTTGAATGCTTAGTGTAAGGCCATTGTCACTAGGAGTGGCAAAACTATACAACCTATTGGTGGTGAGGTGATGGATGATGTCATTGATAAATACACTAAATTTGTGCATGAGGGGGTTAATCAAAATGAGGGGTGGATGAAACCATGTGTTAGTGAGAGTTTGGACGATGGAGTAAAGAAGTCACTAATAGATGAGATTGTTCAAGATGGTGCAGTTGCTTCAAAGAGGCAGTGAAAGGCCAGTGGAGGCATGGATGAAATTGCTAGATATTTTCCTTCGCATGTTCCTCCTTCTCCATGAAGGATAGCCCATCAAGCTTTCAATGTGAAAATTGAAAAGCACATTGAGCAGATGAAGGAAGGTACACTTCTAGTTGTATTTGTTGATGCTAATGCCAAGTTTTTCTAAGTATCTGAAGATGTTTCTAACTAGGAACCATGAAAAAGAAGATTCGATTTTGGTAACACACCGTGTGAGTGCCATCATTGCTGGCACTAGTGTTGAAAAGAAGGGTAATCCGGGTTTATTCACAAATCCTTGTCATGTGGTAAGATATGATTGTTTGCGTGACTTATGTAACAATGGGCTAGTATAAATTTGATGCCCCTATCTATATATAAGAAATTTGGATTGTCCATGCTTTAAATCACCTCTATCCGACTCCAAATGGCCGAAAAATCTATCAAGACGTTGGTAGCGATGGTGGAGGATGTGTTGGTAAAACTCATAAATTTTGTGCTTCCAACTGACATTGTGGTACTTGATTGCGATGTGGATCAAGATATCCATATCATCATTGGGAGAGCTTTTCTTGTAATAGGGAGGTCAATTATGAACTCGTAGAGCATGAGATTATGTTCCGAGTCAAGATTAAATGTATAAATTTTAAAGCCAGGATGGGTAACTTATTATCCATAAGAGTTGGGGATATTTGTGTGGCTAATCTTTTTGAAAATGAAGCAGGAGCAGTTAAGTTTATGTCCAAAGTACAACCAAAGAAAAAGAAGGCCAAATCCAAATATGTTAGCAATACCTATGTAGCTCAAAAGGATGAAAATGGACAAGGAAGTCCCATCCCATGGACCACTCACCATGTGCTTGATTTAGGTATCTTGCGTCATACAACAATGTTAAATCAGGCGTGTCTTTAGAGGCAACCCAAGGAATGCTACACTATGTGTAGTATCTGTGTCGTGTTGCGATGTTAAATCAAGCACTTCTTGGGAGGAAACCTAAGTATTTTTAACTAATGGATGCTGATGTATGCAAGTGAACTTAAAAGAATGGAGAAAAGTTATTTAAACAGAAAAAGGAAAATTTGGCATCCAAGAATAAAGGGGAATATGGATCGGCTTTTGAAAGGGCATACTGTCCTTCCTACCATCAACTGGAAAATAGGTTAAAGTTAGCAAAGCCAAGAGACGGTCCAATTTGTGGACCGTACTCTGGCCGAACGATCCATCCTCTAGATCGTCTTTTGTTCTTAAAAATGTTGGTCTATTGGGTCTATTTTGGGATGAAGTCAGGTCGTATCTTTGAAAGTGAGCTGGCTTGGCCATTAAAAAGCCACCCATGGGCCAAGACAACCTGACCCTGCCCGTTCCTTTAAGATTCAAAGGGTGTAAGTGGGCATCCCTTGCCCGATAATACCCTCCTTCGTCCCTTTTGTGTTTCTTACTTCTGTCTTTCTCTTTTGCCTATAAACCTCTATTGTTGTACCTTTCTTCAAGCTTCATTGCGCTAATCTCTTGCATCTCGTTACTCCTGTACACACTCACTTCTCTCTCATTTAAGAACCAACTCAACAACTAGGGTTAGCTATCGGCTAAGAGTCGCGCTGCATTCTTGAGCACACTAGCACATTCTCTTAATCTAGGTACTTGTCTTCATGCATAACTTGTAATTTGAATTCCAATTGTTATTTGTGTTATGTTTTCACTTGGGGTAATTTCAAACCTATGTTTTGATGTTGAAATGGGGGAAGAGCTTGCGGTTTAATATATTAGAATTGGATTGGGCTTAAATGTATAATTGTTTGAGCAGGTTGTGTGTTGATTTCTGCTAAAAGATTGTTAAAGTGATAAAGCCCCATCCCATTCTTGATCATTGCATAAGAAATGAAGTGCCCAACATAATGGATTTAGTTAATTCCCTAATCAGCGAAGAAAGAGATGGACCATCTTCCTAAAATATGGACCATCCTTCTTTCAATCCATTGAACCCCAATGTCCAATTTAACTCAGTGAAAAAGGACTCATGGGAAAACCATCTTTTCAAAGGACGAACAATCTTTTCAAAAGATGGTCCATACCCTGATCCGTCCGTTGAATCAGTGCAATTCGGGTTTCGAATTAAAGTGACATAGAAGGTATAGTTGGCCTCCTCAAAGTATAGCTCATCCCTTCCTTTGTCCCTTGTTTTAATTCTTCTAATTGAATATTATTTCAACTCCATGTACAGACAACTTGTTGCATAATTAAAGACAAATGGCACCTAAATAGGAAGCACCTAGATGAGGAAAAGCTAGTACACCAAAGAAGTCCTGACTTAGAGACAAAGATGAGGATGAGTACTTGCCTCTAGCCACTAGGAGGACCGCCACACTTTATGCATCATTTTCACCCACTCCTCAGCACGTGTGGTATTGGCGGAGACATTGTCTCTGGGATGCTTCATCCCAATCAATTAAGGAACAACCACAAGTCTATGGTAGTAGGACCTAAATTGATGTTTTCTCTTAAGAATCTGCAGGAGAGGACTCCATTAGTCAGACACCTTCTACATAAGCAAATTCAGCTAAGCAGTGACGAAAGTAGGGGGAGGATATGTACCAAAGGAGATGGGCAGTGTAGGGTGCCCCAGAGGAGTATTTAGAGGGTTGCACATCTTATAGAAGGAAACCTCATAGGAGTTTAACGGAGGCACACCATTAGTGCTAGTGGATTAGAGCTATACCAAGACGTATTGGAGCAGTTGTACTACCAGCACTGTGAGTTCCTTTTCTACCCCATGAGCTAGTACATTTAGACACTGGTCTGAGAGTTCTATATTGTATACAGGGTGATCCTTTTTTAGTTTAACTTGATGTTGAGGTCACAGGTGGAGCCACTGATGTTTGTGGTGATTAGAGGGGTATCAATTGATATTATCCCCAAGGAGATCAACTAATACCACATTGGAGATGAGTGTGAGGTGGTCGACACCCCCCATATGATGAGTTGCTGACTCGAGGAAATAGAGCTAGGGGGTGGATAGCCAGAGTCATTGCTCAAGGGACTCCCACATGGGATACTCTTGAGAAACCACTATTTATAAGAGAGAGCTGAGACTTCAGGCCATGTTTTGGTGGAATGTGGTCTGTAGTAGGATTTGCCTAACTAAGATCGATAACAAGCTTTTTCGGGACATTCTCTAGTTATGGAATGATAGTATGGAAGAAAAATATAGACATCAGCTAGATATTTTTTGTTTGGAGCTTAAGGAGCGAGCTCTACAGACATTGACCTCTCTCCCTTTTCCATGCTTAGTTACAACACTTTGTTAGAGGGCAGGTGTATTGATCTTTCCCCAAGAGGAATTACTCACGGATGCTCATTAGGTGAATGATATCACTAGGATAAGGGATGAAACCTCACAACCACTATCCATACTAGTTTAGTATTTCCGATCGGTCCTTCTATAGAGGGTGAGGGTATACAGACTGAGTAACCCACTTCGCAGCCATAGTAGTATCAAACACAACACCTGAAGACTCAACTCCCCATAGAGCATAACCTTCTACAACTACACCAATGCCAACTTCCCATATAAACCTATTTTAAGCTCCAGAGACTCTTTGCCCAGCGTATTTTCTAGGCTTGATTGAGAGGAGCAAGAGTTAGCCAGATTAATTAAGGACCTGCCGGCCTTCATGGCCACTATTGTTCAGCATGCTCTGCATCCACTCCAAGATGCTATCAGGAGTTCTTACGAGGCCTTGAGCTTCTATATAGGGACAAGGATGCTAGGTTGGTCCATCTCGATCAGGGTACTAGCTCATCTGACATTTTGATACTCCGAGCTAACTTAATGAGACTAGAGCAGCAATGCGTGATTTGCAGATACGAAAGTGGTAGTCTGAGGCGACTTGAGTTCCATTAGTGAATCGAACACCATCAATAGCTCATTTGATAGAGTTTCTTCCACATGAGGTTCCCCTTCACCCGTCCCAATCTTAGGGCTCACGTCCACCAGATCTAATTCTCAGGGTCACCACCCGTAGAGTTTTAGAGGACCAATGTCTTCCTCCTACTCCAAGACAACCACCTGTGCCTGCTGATCTTGGGCATATTTATATGCCCAAGTGATACTCAAATGCGTCGTTTTATCTTGTTTATCTAACGATGTTTGTACATTCTCATGTAAATTATAGTAAA
>JACEIK010002095.1:54558-66078 GCA_018107945.1 Datura stramonium | reverse complement strand
GCCGGTCGTGTGGGGCCGTGCGTATGTTTAGCTGTTTAGTGTTGTTGATTGTGTTGGCCGTGTGGGGCTGTATTCAGATAGTAGTGGTGACCTTGCCGGTAACGTAGATGTTCAACATTCATTATACTGAGTTAGAGATAACTAGATAGCATAGTGGCCTTGTCGGCCCGCATAGGTTTCCCTATATGAGAATGATTCTGGTTAGTTGATGTTACAGTACAGGTGGCTATAGGCCCAGTCAGCTGGAGACTGTATTTACAGCCGTTATATAGCCCGTTGATTCCATGAATCTGAGTTAGAGGCAGCCAGGCACCAGATGTGCTTAGGCACAGTAGTCTAGTAGTCCAGGTCCTAATAGGGCACCAAGTGTCAGTCATACCCCCCAAGGCGGGGCGTGACAATAGGCCTTCTTTGTGCTTCACAATCCACTTTTTCCTAAACAGACCTTCTATATGATGTATGTATCCCTAGTTTCCCCTTTTGAGCCTTTGACCTTTTTTCTTGATCAACCGCATTGAATGCCAAAACCAATTCTCAAGTAGACCCTGTTTTGAATCCATCCTCCTTGACACTTTGAAATGTGATGAAACATAAACAAAAAGGTGTAAGTTGGGGATGTAACCTGGAAAACAAAGAAATCAAGAAAAGACGGTTGTTTGGTCATATCCCAAGGTGTAATTTAGCAATGAGCTAAAAAGAAGGAAAATAAAAGAAAACAAAACAAAAAAAGAGAAAAATGAAAATTGGGCTCACAAAAATAACTTGGGGGGTGAAAAGTTGCCAAGAAAAGAGAAGGGATGAAAAGAAGGGATAACAAAGATTAAAAGGTAGTGGAAAAGTGATATAGTGTTCAAGAATGGTAAATGAGTCACTATAAGCCATATTTGTGCCTACCAACTCTTTGACCATTATTAAAAGCTTAGAAAAGTTCTTATATAATCTCAACCCAGATATCCAAAAGAAAACGCATTCGAGTAAATAGGCAAGCATATGGTAGTTGTGACCTATCTTGTGAATTTCTTTGTGAGAGTTGAGTGCTTTTCTATCCTCTCTTGATCTCGTGATTCCTTGATTTGTGTGTTATCATTGCTTCATAAAATTGACACTTTCTTTTGTCTTATTTTGAAGGCATGTGGATGTAAATAGTTGTAATACCCCGAAAGTCTCTAGGATTAGATCCGAGACTTTCAATAGGAACCAACATGAAAATGGCATTAGACCATTGAACGAACCACAGGACGGGTCGTCTTATGTACCAATGAGTTGTTGGTTGTCCCGTAGTATAGAACTTCTAAAAATTGTAAAAATTCACCTAGAACCAATGAATATATGGTATGACTCGTTGCTATATTGTACCAGCCGTTATTTGTAGTCTTTTGAGCAGACTCAGAGGATAATTCAGAGCAGAGCAGGAACCAATGAGGGGGAACAATGAACCGTTCTATGAATCAACCGTCCATGGTGATGGTCGTTGGTCTAGCCAGATGCATTTTTAAGTTCAGCAGTTCAAGGGTATTCTGATAAAACCCTATGCTTTTGATGACGTCTAAATCAAGTCCTCACTAGGAGAAAGTGTAAACGGTCGACACAAAATAATTACCCAACTCGCGAGTCTGGGTCAAATCCACAGGGAATAAAGATTGATGGCAAAAAAATCGTCTATCGAATTACACTAGTTTGAAACATTGCATTAGAAATAGAAAAGTAAATGTTGGGGGATGGTAGGATCACAATTGGAATTCAACTGAACGATCAATCAAAAAGGCAACAAATGTTTCAAAGAATTACTTACAAGAATAAATAGTCTTGGAAAAGGAGGCGCCCGATATTAGTTACAAACATAAATAGCAATTCGAAGCATTACTTGAAAGGTTGGCATATCTCAGGGAGATTTTGAAGGTGTCAGTTGGCATCATCACTAGGTTGCCCTCCAATTAACCCTTTCATCTAGAGAAAATGGAGCATAGTGCTCGTCATATGGAAAATGACATTCCCTATTGTAGGACGTAGGCGAATAGCCCCAGCTATGTTGGGTATCATTGGATCATCACCCTCGTGGTCCATATGGCCGTCTGCAGAACCCTCTTGAGAGTGTTGGCTCTATAAGTCAACCTAAAAAGACACCAAAAACAACCAAAATATAAAAAAAACACAAGATGCTAAATTAATTCAAATCAACAACAACTAAGGGCTATCTAATTCTCTTTCCGGCAACGGTGCCAAAATTGATGATGTCTAAATCCACTCCTTGCTAGGAGAAAGTGTAAACGGTCATCACAATATAATTACCCAACTCGTGAGACGAGGTCGAATCCACAAGGAATAGAGATTGATGGAACAAAAGTCATCTACCAAATTGAACTAAATCACAACATTGCATTAAAACTAGAAAAGTAAATGTTGGGGGATGATAGGATCACAATTGGAATTCAACTCAACAATCAATCAACAAGGCAACCAAAGTTGAAGTAACAGGATGAATAATGAATAGGGGTGTGCTATTGATAAGAATTTGTAGGATTGGGATAACTAGAAATTCAAAGCATTACTTATAAACATAAATAGTCATGGACAAGGCATTACCCGATGATTTTCAACCACTTGGGTGTCTTTTGCCTCGGAAGTTCGCAAACCCCAAGGTCCCATACACTTCAACTGCTATGACTTGGGAAAGAATTGAGCTATTTATAACCTCAATTCTTTAATGGGTGTATGAAAATAGGTTTTGTCTATCTCTAGTCCAACCCACACAATAAAAACTTAAATACCCATCATTGTTTTCTCACCCATATTCTATTCCTCTTTTTAACGAAACAATAGTATAAGTAAGCACAACTCATATTTGCAAATATTGATATTTCAATTATAATTTAGAGAAAATAAAAAATTTATGCTAAATAAGTAATTCTAAGGTTAAACTAGAAATACCCAATCAAATTTAGCCCCAATCATGCACACACCCTAGCAAGATTTTTAGCTACTCATAGATGAATAACAAGAGATTATATTAAAAAATAAATCCATATCATTCATCTTCAAGAGTAAATTTCAAGCTCAAGGTTATTTTTCAATGGAATTTTTTACCTTATGGAGGAAGAAAAAGATGAAGAGAAGCTGTCTACCTTTTTCTCTATATATAAATTCAAAACAATACAATATGGAAAGTTGTTGAAAAGAATCTTCCATTCTGCTGAAAGGTGTGCTAATTAGGGAAAGCCTATTCCTCTTTTCTTGTGCATTTCCTTCCCATTTTTCCCTCAGCAGTCTCCAAAATGTCTTTTTGTCAAATCTGGACCATTTTACCCTCTTCAGCGCGGCCTTAGTTGTGAGGACCCCGCGTTTCCCAGGTGCCCGTCCGCAGGGGGCAAGTGTCTCGCAGATCTAGACTAGAACTCCTGACAGGATTTTGAGTTGGCAACCTGCATTTCGTAGGTGCTGGCCTATGTTTCAAAGGTACTCATTCAACCTCAGACCAGTGCATTCTATGTTTGACCTGCGAGTCATCCTACGAAGCACAGGTCCTCTTCTTCTAGCACCATGCTTTTTTTGTTCAATTCTTTTGCTTTACCTATTTAAGTTCAATACCTGCACAAAAGAAAGAGAAAGGGCTTAAAATCTTCCTAAATGAACTGAAAACCAAGCAAAAGCTCATACGTAAAAGCCTAATGGGTTGGTAAATTACCAACTCATAAAACCCCCAAACTTGAACAATTGCTTGTCCTCAAGGAAGGCATTTCTTCGCAGTCGTAAAATTTGAATTAAGCATGTCACACCATAAACGTTGTACACAAGGGACTACTAGGAATAAGACAATCCTAAAATCACACACGGACTCAATGAAAAGAAAAGACTCAACAATTTTACACATGCTCCAAGAGGTAACCACAAACAATTGGCATGATTCACAAGTGTTCCTTTCATTCAAAATAAAGTACATGGTTGATCAAAACAAGCTCAAGTCATAGCTTAAGTCATTAAAATTTCACATTCCAAGATTGCCTTACAGTTCACTGCACACTGGTCTCAATCACATCTTTTACTTTGAACACATTCAAGCATGTTCCCCAAGGAAGTGATGCCACTCACATTAAGAGAGAATCCCATTCAATTTTCAAGCAACTAGCACATAGAGGGATTATAGAATAAAGAAAATATGCTCACTCTCACAAGAAAATTCTCATATATACAAGTCGACACATAGGCTTGCCCTTCGTGTAACTCACCACTAATGTAGAGTTGTTGCACTCAAAATCAATTTGAACTTGGGGGGTCATACTAAAGGCTACGGGTAAAGATAGAATAACTGATGAGCTCTAGTTGTTAGAACCTCCCTAATGCCTTTATGTTCACTTTTCCAACTCCCCTTCTTACTATTTGAGATAACCCCTCCTTGTAACTCCTTGATCTCCACTCCAATTTTATATAAAGATCCACCCTTATATCTCCTTGGTTTCCACCTTTAGCTTCATCTAAGAAAGGAGTAGCACCTTTCAACAATTTTCTTTAACCAACTAATTCGTTAATTTCATCACATTTTGGTGCTACCTTACATTAAAACTCACATAGTTTTTTCAATACTCTTTTGCAAACCCCCAAACTTAGGCTTTTGCCTCATTTCTCCCTTTTATATCCAAAACTTTGGGTATCAAGCCCTATTTTTTGTTTTTTCCACAACTATCACTAGGGAGGATGGGTGCCAAAAGAGGGATTACAAAAGGGTAATAGGCTTATAACGTGGTTCTCAAAGAAAAGGGGTTAAAGGTTTAACATTCGCTAGCAAAGATGGATGTTTAAGGAGGTCATATAGGTGAAGTAGCTATTAAAAGAAAGCCTAAACTCATGTTCTAAGTGCAGCTACAATCAGGATTTCACCTTGATTCACACTTAGGGAAAGTTCTAAACACTTTTGCACACACGAGAATTAAGCTACAACGTCACCACACATGGAATCACACTCCAAAGAGTTTACACAATTTCACAACCACATCAAGAGTGTTATACCCCATAAGTTTTATCATGTGACAGACACGTGTGTACGTATATTGAGTGTTCTAGAGTATGACGCACATGGGAAAAGGCTCGGGGGATGAATGGACAATCACAGAATCAAGAGAGCAGGTGTCCGGGATCGGAGGCCCAACTCACTGGGCGCCGCGTCGCGCCAGGCAGCCTGGCGCTTCGGACAGTGCATCGTTCCTCTGCCTAAGCACAATGGGCGGCACGTTGTGCCCATGATTTGGTGCTATGGGCGGTATGCCGTGCCTCCCCTTCCACCGACCTCCCATGTATATATAGGCCCTTCACTTTAATTGAATCATTTACAAACATTTTACATTCGGCCAACGGTAAGGAAGTACGAAGATTTCGATCTTTTTTTGTCCGATTACGCTATCAAATGCCGTACAAATTCAAATTAACTTCGAGTATGGAGTACTAAGCCCCCAAGGAGCATTACTATGGAGTTATTTTAACAAAATTCGCCCGGAAAATCGAAGCCCCACCGATCAAAAGTTGTTAGAATTGCTCCAAACTAATTTCTATATGATCACAGGCTCCAAGTAAGCATTTCTCCCTTCTAAACTTTCGAAAAATTATAGGTTTTCGGCTGTGTTTTATGTGATTGAGTTATAATTGCTATTAGTATAAAAAGTTGCCTATTTTGCCAAGTTTAGTATTGAAACTAGACCCATTCTGTCAGTATTAAAGTAACAGTTAGGAGGAGTTGTTGAATATGAGTTGAAACCCGATGGTTATTTGGAAAATGACAATCGAGATATGTAAGGCTTATCCCTTCGGTAAGTTATTTCCATCGTATAGCGATACAACGTATGCCTCTGAAGCAAGACCATGATTCTATATAAAGTAATTAGTTGATGCTAGTAGATAATGAGTCTATTCATATACGTGTTACGGCTAGCTGCTATCAGTAGTTTGTGAATAGAAATGTTATGGTTAGCTGTTAGAACACGTTCATAGATTATACCGAAGTATCGCTCATCGGGAAAGAACATGTTAAGTGTGGTACGCGCTGGGAGCGTCATAGAAACTCTTCTATTCTCTAGTTCATTGTATTATTATAATTTTATGTTTAATTACTAGGCCCAGACCTTAGAAGCTCGTGAATAGTTATCGGGTTGGAGTTAGTAAGTTGAATAGTATAGGCGCAGCTAGGCGATATAACTACCAGTTTGACGCCTGTGTAGCCAAAAAAGTATGTCGAAAGGCCATTGGCGTACCTTTATGCCCCAGGGCCAGAAATTCAAATACGAAGGCCATACTTTAGAGTCAACATCCTAGGATTGTCTAGTGAACTGAGTGACAACCTGCCATCTAGTTAGCTACTACTAGTAATTGTCAGTCCTAGTTGACTTAGCATTCATCAAACAGATCACCCAAGAAGCCAGTCCAGCCGTCCAGGTCAAATTAACCCATGGGTACCCTAAGGAAGGGGACCTTATTAACATATAGAGATAGGGCCAACACCCCAGCCTATTCTTTGAAGATACTCAGATAGAGATTGTCGTAAGCGGCTAAGTTTATGAAGACTTGTTTTTAAGGTTAGTAATCGCCCAGAAAAGTCATATAAGATTGGACCAGACCAAGATAGGGTCTAAAGGATCAGCACCATGTTAGTACAACACTACCCTCAGGATAAGAATGTTAGTAAGATGTTTATGGAGGATTAGCGGCCGACCGCCTAAAAGCATGTTTAGTCAGTTACAACCCTACAGTCGTTCCAAGCAAAGGAACCAAATAACTAGTCATCCGCGACCCCACGGTTGTTTATGAGTTATAGTTGTCCAAGTAGGACATTTAGAGTATTGTTAGGCCACTCCAGATTTGTCCCTATCCAGTCTAGACCATTAGAGATCATGATCATTACCAGGATCCTCCAATCAGATACAGGTGCACGATGTGCCTGCTAGAAGCCTTACAGACTATCCTAGGGGGCGAGCAATGGTAGCGTTAGGCCTAGAAGGCTAGATACGCCTTTTGAGTTCCTAGATTGACATTTCAGTACAACACCTTGGTTGGGGTTGCCCTTACTTAGGATCATTCTGTGACCTCCCCAAGGTTACTAGTAGTGTCGACGCCCACCAGGGGCTAGATGACATTGCTCCAAGGAGTGGTATTCCATGCGCGAGGGATGAAGATGGGGTCCCAGGTCCTCATATAGTCCATTCCATGGATGGACTATTTTTATGCCGATCGGTACTACACAACACCCCCTGTCGAGCTTGTTGCCCAGGGTGCAGACAGTAGGAGTCCACCGAACTCAGACTCAACTACAGTTAGGGGCCAAGCGGGCACAACTTTAGACCCAGGGGACCGGTAGGTTAGCTACAGTATCATTAGAGTCATAGAAACATGAATAGGGGTATATAGATTGAGATGTGCTCTCCAGGGCTTTTTGAGGCCCGAGCAAGTTATTCTGTGTTGATTGTACCTTCCAGCTTATAGGGGCTTGGTGAGGTTCTTGTTTGTGTTCTTTGCTAGTTATAGTTTATGAATGTGTAATTATACAGTCTTAACTTACGTACATGTAGTGCTGGTTAGATGAAGATTATGAATCAGTAGGCATACAGGTTAATCTTTCTGCCCTTCTTCTACTTACTTACAGTCTTTATCATCTTATGTATTGCCTTACATATTTGGTACATATTTTACTGATGCCCTCCACTGGGTGCTGCATTACTTTCCCGCAGGTTTAGATATTCAAAGTTTAGGATCCTCAGTAACATATGTTCAAAGTCAACAGTTTGGCCAGCTCCTTTCATTTGGTGTTGCTAGGTTGTAGCAAGTACTTTCTTCCATTTGTATAGCATCTGGGTAGGCCGGGGCCCTGTCCCGACCACTATTTGTATTCTTAGATGCTTGCACGCTACATTTGTCAGTTAGTTGGGTGTCGTTTGCCATGTAGGATCCATATATGCCTCATTTTACGTGTTGTCTGTGTGGGGCCTAATATAGCGATTGATTTTCATTTCAGTAATAACTAGATATCATGGCGGCCTTATCGTCCCGCATAGTATCCCCTGTTATATTCTGTTGTTGGTTAGCTATTTTCTTTTACAAGTGGCTCTAAGGCCATGTCGGTCGGAGGTTGTGTTTACAGCCAAGATATAGCCCGTTGTTTTCTTGAGTCGAGTTTGCAGGCCTGCACCAGATATGCATAAGCCTAGCCAGGTCAGTCAGATTCTAGTGTGGCACTAGGTGTCAGTCATGCCTCTCATGGTGGGGCGTGACAAAGAGTATGACTTTGTAAAGTTAACATGTGATTCATAAAGACAAACAAAGAATGTGCAACTCATGAAAAAAGAGTTCTAAATTTTTACATCTGAGTGCCCTCTTTTTCATTTACAATGCCACTAAAAAATTTCGGCTGTACCTCTCAAAATAAATTGCAACAAAAACTCAAAAACATGCAATTTTACCTTAAGAAAGTCGCTGCTCAATCTATAATAGAAAAATGTCACCCGGTTCGACAACAAAAGAAAAGAAAAGAAAATCGCTTCTTGGGAAAGTCGGGGTATAAGGAAAACCCTTGGTGTTTATTTGCTAACTACTATGAAAAAAGGCGATTATTATGACTTGGGTCAAAATATTTGGAAGTTTAAAATGGACAAAACAATGGCACTAACAAGTCGCAAAGCAGAATTTCATTCAAACAAAAGCCAGGCAAGGGCATTCAACCCTAAGAAAAAATTATAACTAGCAACAACCAAATCATAGGAAATTCAGCGCGATAAGGGTAACAAAAAATCAAAAATAACCAATAAGAGAAAAAGAGAGACACATCACACCCCCAACAATAGAATTACATTGTTCCCAATGTATACATAAAGAACAAAGGATTGTAGGAACTCCCAGATATGGCTACTCTTCATCATCATCATTAACCGCCTCATTGTCCTAATTTTTGCCTTCATCCCCAAGGTTTTCCTCATCATCCGCCCTCAGTCTGTCAAATAAATCATCAATGAGGCCTGGGGCTGTTGGTGGGATAGCCATGGCTTCATAAAGTAAGCTCATATGGGGGTCCTCGCTTGGTGCTTAGCTCTTCAACTCTCTCCCCTCAACGCAGAGAGAGGATACTTCTCCCTCGATCATATCCACTAGGGAAAATATCTTGTTCAATCTATCAAACATACTCTTCATCTCCTTCTTTATCGTCTTGATGATAAAGGCCGAAATATTTTGAGACAATTTTTAGAGTTGGTTCGCATGAGACTATTGTTACACCCCGTAAGTTCTTGACACTTAGTTGGCCTATTCACATGTTGGTTAAGAGTTTTAGAATGCCATACGTGCGAGGAAAGGGCTCGGGGATAGACCGGACAAGCTCCAAGTCGGACCGTCGCAAGGCAAATGCTACTTATAAATCGCATTCGACAAATGCGACTTAAAGAGGAGGGGTTCGGTCCCAATAATATAAGCCTCCCACTTCGTTTTGAAGTTATATTTTCATTTTATTTCTTGTGAACAACCATAGAATATAGGAGGACGAAGGTTCAACATAAATTTCCTTCCGTTTACGCCGTCAAACACAGCCCAAACTCAAATTAACTTCGGGTAGAGAAGTATAAAGCTGCAGGGAGCATTCCTACGGAGTTAGTTTCATGAAATTCGTCTGGCGAATCGTCGTCACGCCAAGCTAAGGTAAGCGGAGTTGCTCCAAACTAGTGTTAATATACTCCCAACATTAAAGTGAGTATTTCTCCCATCTAGACACCCGAGAAATAGCGAGTTTTCGGCCATTCTACGATAAGTCAAAGAATAGGCAGTAGGTATAGCCATAATATGGTTTCTTTCCAAAATAATAGTAGAATTAATTCTATTCTTTCGTGAATATGAATACAGTTGGGAGAAATAGATGAATACTAGCCGAGCTACGCCAGTTAATTAGAAAGTCGGCAATTGAGTTATGTAAAGTCAGTTTCTTTCGGCAAGCCGAGAATTCCTGGCACTAGGTCCCCCGCAGTTCACAGGGTCGGATCGGAAAGAGGACCCCAAGGACTTCCTGGATCAGATGCAGAGGATTTTCTGGGTAATGCATGTTACATCTACAGAGTCGGTTGAATTGGCGGTATTTCAACTGTGGGATATTGCTGTGTTGTCGTATGAGAGTTGGGAAAGGTCTCAAGGGAGAGATGTTGCCCCTCCGACCTTGTCAAGCTTTTCAAAGGCTTTCCTGGACCGTTACCTACCACGAGAGATCCGACAGGCCCAGATGGACCAGTTTTTACACCTAGAGCAGGGGGCTATGAGTGTTCGAGAATACGCCCTACAGTTCAATTCTTTGGCCCACTATGCTCTGGCCTTTGTAGACACCATGCCATCTAGAGTTCACCGGTTTATTATGGGGCTGAACCCAGAGTATATTGAGGCCCGTATGACAGCCACATTTCGGGAAGATATGGATATTGCTCGAGTGTAGGCTTTTGCTCAGACTATTGAGGGCCTCAGACAACGGCAATAGGATAGCATACAAACAAGTCAGGAACAGCACAGCAGGGACAAGTCAGATGAGTTATAGGGGGAGATTCGGAGAGGGCCTAACCATGGTTGTCAGATAGGCCACCTAGACCCCCGCCTCCATCATAGCATTAGAGGGGTAGATTGAGTCACCGAGAACAGTCAGAGTCTAGCGGAAGTTCTCGAACAGTAGATTCACCCCAGCAGAGGAGAGCAAAGCAGAGCAGGTATACACCACCACTTTGCCCTATTTGCAGCCGACGCCACTCTAGAGCTTGCAGATATGGCTCCACAGGGTGTTATATATGTGGACAGGAGGGTCATGTGATGAGAGATTGTCTAGCCAGGGGTCAGGGTGACCGGGATAGACAGGACAGGGCATCAGCAGGGTCGCGAGCTCCGGCAGCCCCGGTAGAACGCAGGCCCTCAGTTTCAGCAGGCAGAGGCTGAGGCAGATCAGGGGCCTGTAGTTTAGGTACGGGCCCAAGCCGTACCTATGCATTACCAGGGAGACAGGATTCAGAGGCATCTCCAAATATTGTGACAGGTATGATGACTATTTTCTCTCACCCTGCTTATGTATTAATCGATCCGGGATCTACCTTTTCCTATGTTACCCCATCAGTGGCTCGAAAGTTCAGTATTGTACCAGAATTGCTTCAGCAACCCTTTTCAGTATCTACACCCGCCGATGACTCTATCATAGCCAGAAGGGTTTATCGAGGCTGTACAGTAGAGGTTGCTTGCCATCAGACCACAGAAGATCTGGTAGAGTTAGAAATTATTGATTTTGACGCCATTATGGGTATGGATTGGTTAGCTCCATGCTATGCCAATGTAGAATGCTGGACGAAGATGGTCTGATTCCACTTTCCAGGGGAAGAAGTACGAGAGTGGAAGGGCAGTACAGTTACGCCAAAAGGTAGGTTTATTTTCTATCATCAGGCGAGAAAGTTGATAGCCAAGGGGTGCATTTACCACATTGTCAGAGTTCAGGATGTTCGGGTAGAGCCTCCGACTCTCCAGTCTGTTTCAGTGGTGAAT
>JACEIK010002095.1:0-40650 GCA_018107945.1 Datura stramonium | reverse complement strand
AGGTATGACTCTTACTCTCTTCAGTAAAGTTACGCTCTTTTCAGTCAGTCTCAGCCCGTCTCCTATTACTTTAGTATCTATCAGTATTATTGTTTGCTTTAAGTTATTTTTAGTTATTTCTTTGCATACTTAGTACCAGTGGTACTGACGCCCGTTTTGGGGCGCTGCATTACTTGCCTGCAGGTACTCATAGACGAGGAGCAGATCCCTCGTAGTTCTAGTCAGCGTACAAAGTCTTCAGCTCCTATCATCTGGAGCTTGACAGAAAAAGGTTTACTTCCTTTTTTGTTGTACAGTATGGGTAGGCCAGGGCCCTGTACTAACCATCTTATTATTCTTAGAGGCTTGCGGATTGTATATTCCCTGTGGATCTTTGTACCGGTCGTGTGGGGCCGTGTGTATGTTTTTAATTTTCATGTTATGGCCGTGTGGGTCCTTGTTCAGTTGTAAGTTGGTGACCTTATCGGTCACAGATCAGTTTAGCACTTTATTCTACATTTCAGTGATAACTAGTCAGCATGGTGGCCTTGTCGGCCCGCATAGGTTCCCTTATGCTCAGTTGTTCTTGGTAGCTGTTATATTCCTACAGGTGGCTATAGGTCTTGTCGGCTGGAGGATGTATTTACAGCTGTTATATAGCCCGTTTTCTTCATAAATCCATAATTAGAGCCAGCCTGACACCAAAAGTGGTTAGGCTCAGTAGTCCAGCAGTCTAGGTCCTAGAAGGGCACCAGGTGCCAGTCATGCCTTCGAAGGTGGGGCGTGACAGCTATGTCATCTCGGCCAACTTGTGGAGGCCACTTGGTCTTGATGAAGTTGGATGAGGTAAAGACTTGTGGGGTAGTGTTTCTCCTGAAGCATGCCCCGATATCTCGAGGTTTGACATATTAATGTTGGAAGCCATAGGAGTTATCAATACCATGAGAGGTGGAGTCCTCTGTGTATCCCATGCTTGCAGCTACTTCCTTTTGTTTTGAGGTGTGTCGGCATCCCTCCCCTTTTCAATAGCTATGACACCCATGGTGGTGCTTCCTTGTTCATCAAGGAATAGTGGAACACCCTCTTTGAGACACAGCTGGCTAATAAGAATAGCATAAGGCATTGAGTATGCTTTTTTCCTGGCCTTATGCTTCATTATGGTGTCCACCACTTCACCAAAATGATTGGAACTCCGGACATGATGTAGGCGATCAGGATTGTCGTCTCAAGGTTCACTCAATTATCATTATTGGATGTTATGATGTGTCTACATACAAACTCAAGCCATGATTTTCCCTCAAACTTCAAGTCTTTCCTTAGAATGTAGCTCCCCATGGTGGCCACTAGTGGTTGATAATTGGAGATAATACGGGCTACCTAACCAGACTGGTCTTCTTTAGTTTCTATGTTTGCAGAAAACTCTATTCCAGAGTCAATCTCATTCTCTCAAAATAAAGCATTATTTGCGTCGGGAGTGATGTCTACCTCTACACCCCAAACCTTTTCCATAGGGAGAAAAGGGAAAACATCAATCTTCCCTCTGTGCTTCATGGCATCTGGACTTGCCTGATAAGAAGCATAGAAGTATGGGACAAGGTTGGGGTAGTAGGTAGGGAGAGGATCCGCAAATATACGTCACTGCCTCTTGTTGAATTAGGCATTGATGTTGGGGAATTCATTCCCCAAACCCTCCAAGTCAAATTTCTTCTCAGTGGCAAATGACCTCCCCGTGCATATGACATAATGAATTTCATGTTGGGCACACAAAAGATGATCGCCATTCTAGTGTTGATAGAGACTGAGGTTTCTTTGGCCTTCCCATTTCCTTTGTTCTTAGATGAGGAAGGGGCTTTTCCTGTATCAACTTGCCTGGAAGAATTCATGTTTCTGCAAAAATAGTGTTAGTGCCACAAGCTACCATTTTTTGTGTTTTTCATAATATCAATGTAAAAGAAATAAATAAACCAAGCTAAGAAATAAATATCTACAAGTTGGATGCCATCAAGTTGACACATCAAAATAAACATCTAGCCGCACTTGTAAAACGTAGGTGGACACTTGCAAAACGCAAGTGGAGTCCCAGGGTTGAGGCAGAACATTGGGCCAACTCCACCTGTACTTGCACTGAACCTGCATTTCGCAGGTCTTAATCCATGACTCGCAGGTGTAGCCCAGGTGGGTGGCAATGGCCTTAATTTTCAAGCCCATATTATTTCCAAACACTAACAGAGCTTTACTCAACTCACTCGCACATCACATAATTACCCACTTCAATTATCACAAAATAATAAAAATGAAAATTTTCCTTAAGAAAGACGTTAACCTATTTATCGTTAGAACAATTGTGCATTTCAAGCACACAGGGTTACTCAGACATCACCTCCAACTAAGATTTTGATACATAAACTCATATAGAAACTCTATGAAAATGACAACCAAATCCACATTATGCAATTTTTACTCTCCCTCCATACAAACAACAAATAAAATTATTGGAAAAGTGAAGAACACAAAATGCGCAATGGGGAGCATAGGGTTAAGAAATTTCATTTCTTTTGTACTAATTATTCTCAAATACCAAGAAAAATAAGAATAGGTGATCATACATACCAAGTGAGAAGAGAGAAAGGCAAAGAGATTGTAAACTTGGAGGCTTGTTTAACAATTACGAACCCAAAAAACTTGACTTCTTTTGCTCTATCGAGAGTGTAGGGAGAGATGGTGAGGTGAATAAAATGGTGAAGGAAATGGGGTTTTATAGGTGAAGAGAGGTTGAAGTGATTGGTCGGTTTAATGGATGGAGTAATGGGGAAGATGAATGTATGGGAAGATGGAAAAGAGATGGAAAAAGTAAATAGGGTTTATGGGGAAAATGGAAAGTTGAAATAGGAGGTAGTTGAGATCATGGGTAAGGTGAAAAGATGATGAAAAGTTGATTTTTGGAACGTGAAGATGAATTTCAACTTCATGGGTTGGCCATGGGTCGGGTTAGTCAATGGGCTGGTCAATATTTTCAATGAAAGCACTTACCTGCACCTGCGCTGGACCTGCGATTGCAGGTGTGTACCTGCGTTTCGTAGTTCCCAGCACAAGTGACTGTCATCTTGCCCAGTGATCTGCTTATGAACTGCACTTGAGTTATGCTTATGGACTGCCACCTGCGTTTCACAGGTGGTTCGCAGTTCAATATCCTTTTCCTCATGATTTTCCAAAGTATTCTGCCTGTGGGTTGCGCCAGAACTACATTTTGCGGGTTGGAACCTGTGTTTCGCAGGTGAGGTGCAGAAACCCCTATTTTGTCCCAACTTTTTGGTTACCTTTTGCGCATGGGTTGTGCTTCGCGCATGAGTTGTGTTTCGCAGGTCTCACGCATGACATTCCCTATTTTTCTTCTGCTTGATTCATCATCCATTCATCCTACAAAAAAATACAAAATAACATAAAAAGCATTAAAAAAAATAAAAAAAACTGGGGTTGCCTCCCAAGGAGCTCCTTTTTTAATGTCATGGCATGATGGATACTTCACCAATTATTAATACTCTGGAGGGTCATCCTCTAAATTAATCTTAACCTCACAAACTTCGTCTTGCTTGTCCTCTTCATTGAGGACCACTATCACTTTGCATTTATCCTAGGTCATTGTAGGTTGACATACATTGAAGGTGACTTCATCCCAACCCACTCTAATCTTCAACTGCCCTAGCTCCACATCCGCCAATGCCCTACCCGTGGCTAGAAATTATCGCCCTAAAATGATGGGCACCTCAACATCCATTTCGCAATCCACCATGACAAAGTCAGCTGGAAGAATAAATTTGTCCACCCGAACAAGGACGTCTACTAGAACTCCCATGAGCTTCTCAATCGACCTGTTTGCCATCAACAACCTCATAGTGGTAAGCTTTGGATTCCCTAAACCTAACTTGTTTATGATTATGAGAGGAATCAAATTGGTACTAGAACCAAGATCATATAAAGCCTTGTTTAACATGCACATTCCAATGGTGAAAGGGATGGTAAAAGCTCCAGGATCCTCTCTCTTGGGAGCAAGATTGCTCGCCGTCACTACATTACAATAATGTGTCACCTCTCCGATGCATGCATCCACAATTTTCGTGTTCTTCAACAATTCCTTCACTATTTATGAATAGCTCGGCATCTGAAGTAATGCATCCACCACTTGTATGTTTATGAACAACTTGCTAAACATCTCAACAAATTTTCAAAACTGGTTGTCCTCCTCCTTCTTTGCTAGCCACTGGGAATAAGAAGGTACAATCCTAGGCACTTTGACCATTTCAGTTAAAGCCTCCTTGCTTTCTTCCTCCTCAATAGCTTTTCGGGGTCAACATATATTCCCCCCTCATCAAGTTCATCTATTTCATCAACACCATCTAGTGCTTTTGGCACCTCATCAGTGACGTCACTTCTTATTTTGGAGTCAACAAAAACTCTTGGGCTTAATGCCCTCATCAAACAACACCTTCCCGCTCATTGTGACAATGACTATGCAATGATTGTCCTTCTTGAGATTAGGAATTGTGTCACTTGGGAGGGTCCCTTTCATTCTGGGGTTCATTTGAGTCTAAAGACAATTAATTTGACCTTCCAAATGTTTCATAGATGTCGAAAGAGAGCTCACCATTTGGGCAAGGTTAGGCACCTTCCTTTTTAGCTCCTTAACCCCACTGTCCGTAGATCCAAGCCTTTTTAGCATTCGTGCTAACATTTCTTAAATTTTTGAATTTCCAACACCACTTACCTCGAGTTGCATTTGGGGTGGATCAACCTTAAGAGGAGGCACATATAGGTTGGAACTTCGATGTTATCGATCCCCTTTGAGATTTATCTCTCTATTTCTCCATCTTTTTAACAATTGAACCTTGGTTATCGTGGTTCCTAATGAGTTGGTAATTTACAAGCTCATTAGGCTTTTATACATGAGCTTTTGCTTGATTTTCAAGTCATTTAGGAGGATTTTATGCTCTTTATCTTTTGTTTTTTTGTAGGCATTCAATTTAAAGAGAGAAAGCAAGAAATTGGACGAAAGCATGAAGTATGAAGAAGGGGATCTAGGTTCCACTGGATGAGACTAGTGAAACACTGGCTAAACATAAGAGCACACTGGTGGAATATGGGTTAGCACCTGCAAAACGCCGGTGCCAATGCCAGCTAGATCCCAAAGTCATTGGCCCTAGCTTCGATAGAGCGACGCCCCATGAATGGGCACCGACGGAACATTGGTGACTCGAAGGAGTATTTTTATCCTATTTATGTACATTCCCTATAAAGTTGTGGATATTCCATTTCAGATTTGTAGAGTTAGAGAGAAATATTGAATAGTTTTTCTTCTTCTTCTTCTTCAAGGTCAAACCACTATTGAAGATAATTTTGAGCTTGATATTAACTCTTGATGATGAATGTTATCAGTTTATTTGTAAATATAATCTTACATTTTCATCTAGAAGTAGCTAAATACTTTGCTAGGGGTGTGTGCATGATTGGGATTAAATAGAATTGGATGTTGCTAGATTAATATTATAATTACTCATTTAGTAAAAATCGAATGTTTTCTCCCAATTTATAATTGACTTACTCATAGTTGCAAATGTGGGTTATGTCTACTTATTCCATTTTTTCTTGAAAAAGGAAAATTGAATATGGGTGAGAAAGCAATGGTGGGTAATTGGGTCTTGATTGTGTGGGGTTGTGCTAGAGATAGCCAAAACCCATAGTCATCCACTCATTAGATATTTGAGGTTAGAAATAGCTCAAATCAAACCCATGTCATAGTGGGTGAATTGTTTGGGACCTTAGGGTTTGAGAAAACTCGAGGCCAATGGCACCTAAGTGGTTGAAAAAAATCAGGTGCCACCTCGTCTATGGCTATTTATACTTATGAGTAACAATTTGATTTCCTAGTTAATTCTAGTCCAATCGAAGCCCCATCAATAGTACACACCTGGCCCTTTCTTATATTTGTTCATTCAATTTAGTTGCCTTTTTTAATTGATAGTTGATTTTAATTCAAATTGTGATCTCACTTTCCCCCAGCATTTATTTTTCCATTTTTAATGCAATGATGCGATATTAGTTCAATTCAATAGATAACTTTTGTGTCATCCTATCAC
The DNA here is from genome assembly GCA_018107945.1 of Datura stramonium. Taxonomy (NCBI): domain Eukaryota; kingdom Viridiplantae; phylum Streptophyta; class Magnoliopsida; order Solanales; family Solanaceae; genus Datura; species Datura stramonium. The sequence goes on along the minus strand of JACEIK010002095.1, from coordinate 34,540 downwards.
TATTCCCTGTGGATTCAAGCACAATCTTAATTGGGTATTTATATTGCGACAATCATTTACACTTTCTCCTTGTGAGGAGTGGATTTGAACGTCATCTATTTTGGTGCTGTTGTGGGGGAACAGGATTAGGTAGCTACTAGTTGATTGTTGATTTGAATTAATTTATCATCTTTTGTTTTTTTACAAATGTACTTGTTTTTGGGTTCTCTTAGGATGAATGATATTAGAAAATACTCGCAAAATTGTTCAGTGGATGTTCACATGGACCACGAGGATGATGATCCAATGATGCTATATGTAGTAGGTGCCATTCGCCTACAAGCCACAGTAGGGAATGCGGTGTTTCACATGACCATCACAATGTTACACCTGCTACAAATCAAAGGACTCTTTGGAGGTCAGCCGAGGAAGATGCAAATCGACATCTTCAAAATTTCATTGAGATAAGTCAACCTTTCAACATCACAAATATAAGTCAACGGTCAATTAGATTGAGGCTCTTCCAATTTTCTTTGACTAGGAGGCTACCATGTAGCTAGAGGAGCTAGCTCCGAGGTGTATCACTTCACAACAAGAGTTGACTGAAGCATTGTTGGATAGGTTCTTCCCTTTATTGAGGATGTTGCAGCTAATAATTGATATTATAAACTTCAAGAAAATTTCAGGTGAACCCTTACATGAAGCACGGTTTTGGTTCAAGAAGAAAGTGTCTCTATGTCCAAACCACGGGCCAGATGAAGTGCTACTTTAGAGTTTTTATCGATCCTTAGATTCCATTAACAAGTATCTGGCAAATAACTTAGCTGGAGGATCCCTCATCGACCAGCCCTATGGTATAGCTAGAGCTCTTTCCAATAGAATGACTAAAACAAATCGAGCTTGGGATACGAGGGACACTAAAGTACCCTCAGTTGGTGCTAGTCCAAGTGTTGTGTAACACCCAAAAATTCCTAAGATCAGACCCGAGGGTTCATGCTAAGAAAATAGGAAAATGTAGCCTGCACCACAGGATGAGTCATCTAGTGACCTGTGGGAGGACTTCATGAGTCGTTAGGTGACTCGTGAAGTGAGAGGAGGATGTCAAAAGCTCATGGTCAAGGTGTGACCACGGGAGGTATCCATGAGTCATGAAATGACTCCACGACTCATGGAGTAGGTCGTGGTTAGGATAAGAGTTGGAAATTGAAGTATGGTAGTAGACTTCACGACTTGGTCACCACGAGTCATTAGGTACACCATGAGTCGTGGTGTCACTCGTGGTGACTGGCAATGTGTAATTTTCCTACGTTTTAATAAGGGTATTTTCATAATTCCTAAGCCCCTAGGTCCTAAAATACGTTATTTGAAGCTCAGTTAGGAGGGTTTTAATGGTGCTTAACCTATTCTAAGACTTCCCATTCCATGCATGAAAGATTAAGGAGTCATTGGAGATCAAGCTAGAAGATTTCTTAGACTCTTCCTCAATTAACTTGGGTTTCCAAGGGAGATTGGGAATTCAAAGTACCCAGGTATGTAGGGTTATGAATAGGAGTATTCCTTCACTCCCATGCCCAAATCCTCTTCTAAATTCATGAAATTCAAGGTTGATGAATCTATGGGGTTTTAACCCAATTTGTGAAATTCGCTAAGTATCTTTCATGTGTAAATTCTATTCATGTTTGTAATGTTGTTTTAAGATTCATGGGCATGTTTTGTGATGGTTTAAATTACAAATTATGATTTTAAAGTTTTAACATTATGATTCCCAATTATGAAAGTCCATGAAGAGTTTAGATTATGATCTATGTTTTCAAGTATGATGAAATGTCTATGATAAAAGTATGATTTTAAATTACCCATGTTTATGTCCCTGATTTTCACTACCAAATCTATTTCAAAGAATGTTTGAGTATGGGAAAGCCCATATGATCAAGTATGTTCATGATTTACTTCAATTCATGTTATTAACTTACCACATGGTTTTGGAGTCTAGACTCCCACTTTTCAGCTTGTGGTATGGTTTGAGCCGAGGCTCCTCATGTTGTGTTTTTAGATTAAGTATGTAATGTTATGATTCAGCTTCATCGAAAGATGATGGTTCAGCTTCGTTGAAAAATGATGGAGAGCATATGCATGTTTTTGGGAGTTGTGTCTAGCACCGAGTAGGCTAAGGGTTCAGTTTACCCCGTGCCTTAGAACTACATGCTAACGTAGGTATGTTCAGATTCATTGGGACCTCCCCTGTGAGCTTCCCCTGTCCCCGAGGGGCCTTTAGCTTGATATCAATATCATGGTATCACCCTTAACCCTGGCAAGGCTTTGGACAGCTCTGCCCACTTGAGTGTAATAGTTGGGACCATTTAAGCTTTATCGTGGTAATGTCGGTTATATGAAGAGTCTCCCATTATTTGTCATGATTTTAGTTTTGCATGTTTAGCAGTCATGATATTATGTTTTTACTAGGTTTGGCCCAATTTTCATTTTTATTCATGATTATCAGTTTTAGATTTGGGCCATTCGAATCAGTTACGATATTTAGTCATGTTTAAATCATGTTTAGAGATAATAGCATGCAAGCCTTACTCTCAGAATCTTATGTTAAAATGTTTTATGATATGCATGATTTTAGTTTTTCTTACTTAGAGGTTTTACTTACCTTGCATACTAGGTATATTCCAAGTAGTGAAAGCATACTCTATGCTGTATCATTTTATGATACAAGCTCGGACGTTCAGGTTCAGTCCCGCCACTAGCCAAATCCTCAGAGTTAACATTTTCTCAGCTTGTTGGTGAGTCCTCATCCTTCAAGGACCTCCTTACCAGTTTATTTTCAGCTTCAGTTTATTAGTGAGTTAGTTGGGGTCTTGTCCCATCAACTCATCAGATTGTAGAGGCTTATCAAATATAGTAGGTATTCAGCTTTGGATTAGTGTTATGCATTCCATTGTTCAGACATTATAGTTATTCAGGCTTCCACTATTTCAAATGTTAGATTTCCTCAATTTTTATGTTGAGCTTTAGTTTTCATGTTCATGCCATGGATCGACTTGGAACCATTTATGGTTCTAGGTTCCGTGTCTAGATCCGGGCCTATGTTCAGGTTATGACAAACTTGGTATCAAAACATTAGGTTTTGAAGTATCCTAGGGTGTCTGAAAGCCACGTTAAGTAGAGTCTTTTTTATGGGTGTGAAGCATGTCACAGTTATGACGAAGAGGCTATGAAACATTTTAGGAAATTTTCCTTCTTTCATGATCTATGTCGTATGATGAAATGTCTCTCTATCCTTTTAACTCTTGCTACACGCATTTGCAGAATTTATAACACTCAAACTCACACTTCCTAGCAAAGTATGATGCGGACGTTGTCAATAAAGTACCAAACAAAGAGGTTGGGGTCGAACCCACAGGGAATAGGGTAAGATCTAGACTAATGCCGATAATTGAACTTGTTGGTGAGTTATCTCCAAATCGGGGGGATTCAAAGAAAACAATATTAAAACAAGATTATAATTGGGATTTAAATCAAGAGTTTCAAAAAACTAGGGAAATTGTTCCCCACGGGTTCATAACTACTTCGGATATACACACGTGATCAATCCCAATGCTTACTTGTAGAGCTGATAACTAGGAATCATCCAAATGACTGGTTCGTCCCTATTGGATGACTATACTCAATCACCGAGTTTGGTCTAATGAGAACTTTCAATTCAGCCGTTATAAATTTGTCCCAAATTTAACTATCCTGCGATCACAACTCAAGTTAATACAATGATCATAAAGACCAAGGCTTTGTGTAAATCTCTTTTTCTTATCTCTTCTTCTCTAGGTTCAAGCAGGTAAAGAATTCGGTCAAGTCCTAATATTGTACACCGTATAAGAAACGTTTAAAGATGAAGAGAATACAGTACAAGAATTTTGCATTGGTTTTGAATCACTTTTGTGTAACCTTATTTCATTAATCCACCATGGCTCCCACACCCCCTAGTTGTGGAGGTTTTAGCCTCTCATGGTTGTAAGATGACAATTTGCATTCATAGACAAACATAATTAAATACTTAGAACAATAATTGGAAGAAAATGAGATTTGAATATTAAAGAACGAGATCTAAATATTAAAGAACAATCTCAAGAAAAATGGATTAAACCTTTTCCTAAGCTAATAGGGAATTTTCCATATCTGGCGTTGACTGTGTCATGACTGGACCTACAGCCTGTAGCAGGATTGTATGTGTCGTACTTGCTTCTCGTACTTCATTGGCTATTGCAGATTTGTTTAAGTATTGGTAGGATGGTACAACTCGTACCATAGTCCTATGAGTCGTACAATGCTTCTTTGGTTTGGCCCTGAGAACTCTAACATCTTATGAAGTTTTCCACAAGTGTATTTGTATGCCTCACACCTTCCTCCTATGACTTGTACTATTTGTTATGTCTGAAGTTATGCCTAGTATTGAATAATCTCCTGAAGTTCACCATGGCTCATGGTACGGGTCGTATGTTCATGCAATGATCCATGTGTCCATCTGTACCAAGAGACTGCCTTTATGCAGATTCCTCTGAACAAATCAACGACTCTAGTTACGGTTCGTGCCATCTTTGTACGGCTTGTACTGAGAGTCATATGTTGCCTTCCTCTTACTTTTACCACGGTTCTCAATATGGCTCATATTATCAAGGTGCGACTTGTACTGAGACTTGTACTTAGCTGTTTTTCTGCACTTTTAGGCTTCTTTTGCACATTTTTGCTCCAACACTTATTTTCCTTGAAATCAAAGTAAAAGTGTCTCATATCCATATAAACATACCTAACTCCATGTTATTTTCTCAGTTTTAAGCGTTGAAAGTGTTGTAAACTCACAACACATCAACACTCTTAACTGACTTTTTCATGTCCTCAGGCAAAGAAAACCAAAAACTAAACATGACGCTTAACTAGAAAATAAACCTAGGATACTACAGCCAACATCAACCAAAACTTTGCACCATAAACGGGAAATCTTTTGACCTTTTTCCCATGAACCATATCAGCACATGTACTTCAAGAAACCACAAAACATGATAAACAGGGATGAAGATATGTCATCTAGCTATTAAAAGATAGTCGAGTAATTACCAATGCTTTTCACACAAACAACTAGTAGAGTTAAACTCAAACCATGTACCCTCACAGCAAATGAAGTTCCCCACTCACAGATATAGTAAAATATGAAACATGGGACTAAACAAGTAAGACTCTTACTCTCACAAAGAAGTTCCAAATATTGCATATCGGATACCATAGGCTTGCCCTTATTTTCTCTATTTCGATTTCTCAGATGGTCAGGCTAGGATCACTATAGGGCTTGCTTTGGCTTGTAATGTAAGCTTTTGGACTGGGTATGGTAGATATCGAATCTTTTGAGTGACTAAACCCCTCCTTGGCTCTACATACATGTGGCTCCATTATTTTCACATTTTCACCCTTTTTATTTCTTTCCACTTTTTCCTCCCTTTTCACCCTTTTTTATGCATTTGTATGAGTGTGGTGTGCTTCTTTAAACTTTTCATGCATCATTCTCTTTTTGTATTTTATTTTTCAATTTTTCTTTCTTTTTCTCTTTCTTTTGTCACACCACACCTCATTTTTCACCTTTTTTTTCTCTTCCTCTTTCACCTTCCCACTATTTATGCACTGTACTCTAGCTGCTAAACATAGAGATTTTGCCTATGTTGAGGTTGGTAATGTCCAAAGAGGGACCAAGGCCAAAACAGGTTAATTAAAAAGATGGGAATGGTTAATTGATTAATAAAAAATGGTCCATTTGAGGCTCAAAATCGGGATGAAGGGAATCATATCATTTTTGGTAGGGGATCATTTAAGCTAAAAATGGGCTAAACAAAAATGTCCTATGATCCTTTCCTGACCAACCATCCTAAAACTTATGTAAAGACCAACCAAGAAAGTTCTAGATCCTCTACAGAGTATTCAACTAGGTATTAGACCTCACTCACTTATGGTACATGTCTTGAATCCACTCTACTTGTCCGGTTTATACATGGCTTAACAAAAACTATTATGCTAATATACTAAATGACATAAAAAGATCCACATAAATCATGCTTTGCAATCACAAGTACATAGCTAATCATAAAAAAATTTTAAACAGAGTCAATTTTTTCGATTCCAAAGCTAGTGCAATTTGTTTGTTGAGTACTTCTAAGCTACTTTCTACTTAAATAAAAATCACAAAAATAAAATCCTAAATATGTTGGTTCTACTAGATAGCTTGCCAGAGAGAAAAGAAACACAACAATATAAACCCTCGGACGAATCAAGAATCCAAAAATACAAGTACACCCCCTCCCCTGTCTAACAAGGATGCTTCATCCCCAAAGCACAGAATGTAAAAATAGAGGAAAGGGAAACATACCGGCGGTGCACTAAGCGCTCCTATCATCCTATGTATGAGGTATCTCTGATGCAATCGTGGCATTGCGGTGGCCACTGCACTCAATGGTGTATCAATAGGGGGCGTGGCTACCTCCTCAGTAGTAACGACCATCTCTACGGCCTCTAAGATCATCGGGGATGAATGTGGCTCGCCCAAAGGGTCCCTGCCACTTCAATAGCGGACGTGGCTACCTTAGGGCTGAATCATTAGGGCTGAATCATTAGGGATGAATCATTAGGGCTTGCCGCCTCAGTAGTATTGGCCGTCTTCATGGCCTCTGGAATCATTAGGGCTGAATGTGGCTTGCCTGAAGATCCCTGCCACTCCCTGTGGNGTGAGTTACAGACAGAGTTCGAAAAGGTCAAATCTTTGATGATTCCATGTCTTCATGGCCTCTGGAATCATTAGGGCTGAATGTGGCTTGCCTGAAGATCCCTGCCACTCCCTGTGGTGGAGCTACCCGCTCCTCTAGCTCTCTCAAGCAGCTCCGACTGATGCACGCCGTGAGTCTACTAACTCTCTAATCTTGCCCGCTTGCCCTCCCTTTTCTCTCTTTTCCTATTTTTCTTTAGGATCTCATCTCCCACATCCTCAGAGACCCTCTTTTTCCCTTTCTCTTTGTCTGCTCTTGTGGGATCCTAATAGCCGCCAGATCAAGCTCCTCGTCAATACAAGCATCGAGTTCAGGAAAAGTGGGGGATGCTATGATTGATGGCTGCCATGAGGATAACTCGGCCACTTGAATCCGAAGAGCCCCAAAATCCTCTCGGAGGCTACCTGGGTCATTCTGCTCATCCATACGCATGTTGAATCTGGTCTCGAACCTATGTAGTTTGGCGTGTAATGCCTGTGCAGCTCTCCCAATCTCACATTTACCTAAGGATTGACATTCTCCATCATTTACTGAACCTTCTTCTCTACTACAATCAGTCTCTTGGCCAGCTTTTGGAGAAATGTCTAAGGAACTAGAATGTACGTGGCTGGAGTCTAACTCGAAAGGCTCATAGGTTGTGTAGTGGAGGTGCTAGGAGTTGCATATGTAGCCTGTGTCTCTCCCTACTCCTGTGAAGTGGGGGAATTCACCTGTGCACCCCCAACTATTTGTGATAGTGGGACTGCAGTAGAAAGTCATGCCTGACTTACCGGGTTCATCTCATCTCAAATTAGGCCAATATCAGCTATCCGCTATTCTCCGATCATTGCTCCTCACCACGAAGAACCTTGATGCTCGCCTCTATGAACAGTCTTAAAATGAGACTCAGGAATGGATGGTAGTGCTCAATCCCATAGCCCAATCCCACATCTCCTCTGCAATGACTCTCAGGATATTGATGGGGTATCCGAACATGATACAAGCTACCAAAGATGATCTATCTGTGTTGAGGGTATTGTCATTAACAGTCGGTGCCAACTGGTGATGCACTAATGTCCAGCAGGCCTTTTCTATGATGTTTAAAGTGTTCTTTATGACCTGCTTGCGCTAGTGACCAATTATTCCTCTTCTTTGTCCTAGGTGATCACATCACCTCTCACCAAAATCGAGCTTCTTGATCTGATTCAAAGCTTCCACCCGATAGTCATATTCTTGTGTAGCATGTGGTTGTATGAACTGGGGCTCATACAATACAAGAGCAATAGTGCACTCGGATATATCAACCTCTTGTCCTCTAACCAGGATGTTGTCCATCTTGGGATGATCTTTCAAATCCTTCCCTCTTTCACTTTCTGCTCTATGGTTGCCAAATAATTACCGTAGAACTCTCGGACGATTTCTGAAGTGTATCGGTCGGGGGCCCTAGCCATCCAATAAAATCCGTAGAAGCTAAATATCCTCTTCATCTCCTCCACCTCATTCGATGAATTTGTGAGGATTCGTAGCTCTTCTTGAATTCTCCGCCTAGGTTTGTTCTTGGCGATGAGAGCAATGCTCTGTTCATATATCTCCTAGGCTCCTGGTACTCTCCACTAGATGGTGCGGTTCTCCCTAAGCGGAGTCTGCTTCTTCTCGGCATTGGGTGCCTCCACTCTGATCCAGACTCACTTATTTCATATCCATATTGGGCCTCCTCGGACCCCTCTTCTTAGTGAGAGCCGCTCCTGGACTCTTGAGCTCTCCCCTCCACTCCCTCCTCATACTGGGGAGCACCAGCAGATGTGGCAGTAGCCTGCACGGCTTGGGCTTTAGCCTTCACCCTAGTGGTTCAAGTCCCGTCAATATCCAATGTATCGACCCTATATTCCTCTAATGAACCACTAGTGGAGTTGCCCGTTTGATCGGATTCGGAGGTCTTATCAAGAAATGTCCTCTGAGCAGCTTCCTTTGATGCTTTTCATTTTTATGTAATTGTACATGTGGAGAAAAAGGATTAGAATTCCATATCTGAGAAAAAGAAAGCAAGAAAAATTCCTCTATAATTTATCACAGGTCAATAGTACGAGTCGTACCTTGGAGGTACGGTTCATACTGAGACCCGTAATATCTCGAGTCAACGTTACACCTCTGAGGTACGACTCATACCATGAAGGTACGGTTCGTGCCATGAGTCATATGAGGATGCCCCATTAAAGCAAATTTTCTATTTTTCCATGACGCATGGTACGACCCGTAAGTCGATTCCACGAATCAAAGGAAGGATCGTACTATCACTTGTGGACTTGACCCTTTTCAGATTCTTGGTACGATTGCCAGGTACGACACGTAGCAGTAAACCACAAGTCATAGTAGGATTCGTACCTCATGATTATTACAAATTTGGCTTGGGAAAGTCCAATGAGCCATCCTATGAGTCGTAGTATGGAACCACGAGTCGTAGAAAGGCTTGTGAAGCCTGTCCCTCCCTTATTTTTGGTTCAGTTTGCAGGAGATTTAAATTTAGTGTTGGGTACTTAGAATTCCCCAAGTCTAGGAATGCATCTAAAAAGATTTACAGTTACCCATTCCTCCACTTTTTAATCACAACCCATAACTCAATTTTAATAGTTCAAGGCACAATTTTTTACAAGTTCTAGCCCCTACCCAGTCGCACACAGTTTGTTCACATCCCTGGTTATTGTCCTCATTTAATTTTTTCAATTATTGAGAGGACTCTTAGGGATTAAGCAGGTTTCATCAAGCACACAGGTACTCTTTATTAAATTTAAAGAGTGCACTTACTTGAATGTTGATAAATTCGACTATCAATCAAAACTAGGATTTGGATTGGGATTCTCAGTGTAATATGAGCAAGAACTGCTCAATTGATCTTTGATTCTGAGTTACGGGTGTGACGGAGTCGTGAGTTTACCTTGTGACTTCGGTTCTGAGTGCGTGGGGAGGAGTGTACAATTTGTTTGAGTTTAAATATGTTATAGGGTAGATTTGAAAAATCTGGGCCAGGTTGGGTGTTTTAAAATTTTTGACCCTTCACAACTCGTACCACGAGTCGTAGGAAGGCCCTATGACTCATCCCTTGGACCCGTAATAGAGATATTGAGAAACTTACCTACAAGCACATCTTATGACTCGTACTATGGGGGTACAATTCATACTATGACTCATAGCTCTTTCTTCAATTGTGGTCCATACTTTGCATGGTTCACAGCCACAGTGAGTACTACGACCCATACACTAAGGTTACGAGTCGTAGGACCAACCGTACTCTAAACTCATGCACTAAAATACATCTCTTCTTCTTACCATGACTCGTGCTATATCCAGTACAACCCTCTTACAAGTCGTACTGAGAACCATAGAACCTGCCTGTTCAGCAAATTGTTTTCCACCTGTTTTCGTTTCCCTTGCACACTGAACACATATAAGTTAATCAACGTAGGTTTCCACCCAAGAAGAACCTGATTTAATATCACAGCACGACGCAGGTGGTTTGGTTACTCAAAATTTACGAAACCACCACTTGGGTTTCCTCCCAAGAAGCACCTGATTTAACATCGCGGCACGACTCAAGTCTCTTGATTACTCAGACTTCTTCAAGGAACTTGGATTCATCCTCTATTTCTTAGAAAACTCTATATTCCTTCGGTTGCACCATCGACCGACAGACATTGAAGGTGACCTCTTCTTTATTGAGTCTAAACTTCATTTGGACAGCCTCCACATCTACTAAGGCTCTCCCAGTGGCAAGGAATGATCGCCCTAAAATGATGGGGACCTCAAAATCAACCTCGAAATCAAGGATCATGGTGTCCGCTGGGAATATGAATCTATCAACTTTAACAAGCACATCAAATAGGATCCCCACAAGTTTCTCCACAGTTCTATTGGCCATTAGTAGCCATATAGTATTTGGTGTCAGGGCTCCCAAGCCCAGTTTCTTAAACACAACCAACAACACCAGATTGATGCTTGCTCCCAAATATTAGAGTTCCCTCGCGAACTCAACATCACCAATTGTTCATGGAATAGTGAAGGCACCTGGATCTTCCTTCTTCTAGGAAAGGATCCATGAGGCTATAGAACTAAAATGATGCATATTATCCATAGGCTCATAGCTCACTAACCTTTTTTTTGTCACAAGGTCCATCATAAACTTGTCATATCCCGACATATGCTCCAATTCCTCGACCAATGGTATGTTTACAGATAACTATATGAGCATTGACAAGAATTTTTGAAACTTACCATTCTCTGCCTTCTTCTTCATTCTTTGAGGGAACGGTGGCGATGGTCATGGAATAGCCTTGTAAATTTGTGTAGCTCCATGCTTTTCTCCTTGTTCAGCTTCAGGCCCATTTTCAACATTTGGAGGCTCAGTCAACTCAACATCCTCATGACGCTCTTTCTCAGCAACATCTTCCTCATGTTTGATCACGCTTTCTTTCTTCCATTCAATTACAACCGGTAGAGGGGGATCAATCGTGGTCTTCTCACTCCTTGTCATTGTAGCCATGTAGTGACAATCATTCTTTGGATTCTGGACTTTTTTTCTAGGTAGAGTACCTTTTTGCCTACGGTCCATGGATGCTGATAGTTTCCCTAGCTGCGGTTCGATCTGATTGATAGCCATAGTATGTGACTCCACTCTCTGACCCATGCTCGATATATCACTACAGATGTCTTTCATGATGTGGTCGAGTGGTCGAGTCCTAGCTCCTATACCTATGTCCCCACTGTGTTAACCTTTCTTTCTCCAGCTCCCATGATGTGATTAGTAAGAAAATCCAATGATGTGCACATATGAGCAAATTCCTGGTCATGTTCTTCCTCCTTCCTTCATTGGTCTGCATTTAATCCAATAGCATATGTACCAGCCACTGCTTTTGCTTCTCAGGTGTGCCATGCTCTGATTGTTTTGGTTACCCTGTCTAGAATAGTGGCAACTTGCTCGCAGGTGTGGTTCATCTGTGCTCCTCCCGCCACTATGTCTGCTATTGCTTTTGTACTTTTTTCAATGATCTATAGAAAATCTCCAACAGACTATCATCATGAATTTTTTGATTCGGGCACTTAGTCAACTTCTTCTTGAATCTCAACCAGGTTTCATAAAATGCCTCAGTCTTTAGTTGTCGAAAATTATAGATTTTGTCCTCAAGCTGCAACATCCTAGAGGGTGGAAAGAACTCTCTATAAAATCTTTCTTGAGCTCCCACTAGTTGGTAATGGAGTCGTTGGGCAACTTCGATAACCATAAAGTGGCTTCCCCATACAGAGAAAAGGGAAAGAGTCTTAGACTTATAACATCCTGGCTAATTCCGGGTGACCTGTACGCCTTGTATATTCCAATAAAGTTCATTAGGTGAAGGTGGCATCATCAGCTGTATGACCACTAAACACCCCTTTTATGTTTAATAATTGGATCATGGTGCTAGTGATTTCAAATTTAGCCCCAGCATTCAATGGTGGTGGTACAATAGATTTGGTTGACCTAACTTCGTCAATGTTTGGGTCATTCTCATCAAAGAAATGAGGGGAATATCTTTGACCTCTGTTGCCACTTACATGTTGACCAGCATTAGCCACCTTATCTCGAGCATCCTCCGTATCCTGAAGTGCAGCTTGCCAAGCTAGCTCATCTTGCCTAGCTTCTTCAATAGTATGGGCATCTCTCTACTCTTGGTTCTCCATCTTTCATAATGTTCTTTTGAGTTTGAGATCCAACGGAATCAGGGGATTTCCACTCTAACAAGTACTTGGAATTCACCAAGTCACAACCTGTGGATATCCAAAAAGAAAAAGAAAATGTAATTCAGGAAATAACAATCAAAAGTCAAATATGAGAAATTAATCTAATCTTAGTTGTATTTCCCGGCAATGGCGCAACTTTTATATAACGCTCAAACTCACACTTTCTAGCAATGTATGAAGCGGACGTTGTCAATAAAGAACCCAACAAAGAGGTTGGGGTCGAAACCACAGGGAATAGGGTAAGATCTAGACTAATGCTAGTAATTGAACTTGTTGGTGAGTTATCTCCAAAATTGGGAGGGTTTCAAGGAAAACAATATTAAAACAAGATTCTAATTGTGATTTAAATCCAGATTTGAGAACAACTAAGGTAAGTGTTCCCTATGGGTTCATAACTACTTCAGGTATACACACATGATCAATTCCAATGCTTACTTGTAGAACTAATAACTAGGGTTCATCCAAACAACTGGTTTGTCCCTATTTGATGACCACACTCAATCACTAGGTCAGTTTTCATGAGCGCTTTCAATTCACCCGTTATCAATTTGTTCCAAATTTAACTATCCCGCAACCACAAATCAGGTTAATACAATGATAATAAAGACCAATGCTTTTTTGTAATTCTCTTCTCCTAATCTCTACTTCTCTAGGTTCAAGCAAGTAAAGAACCCAGGCAAGTCCTAACGTTGTGCACTACTTAAAAAACGTTTAAAGATAAAGAGAATACAATACTAGTGTTTAGCATTGATTTTTAGTCACTTTTTTGTAACCCTATTTCGTTAATCCACCATGGTTCCCACAATCCCTAGTTGTGGAGGGTTTAGCCTCTCGTGGTTGTAAGATTAAAATTTGCATTCATAAATAAATAAATAATTAAATACTTACAACAACAATAGGAAGAAAACCAGATCTGAATATCAAAGAACAATCTCAAGAAGAATGGATGAAATCAAGAATTTGATACTAAGAATTGCTCCCCAAAACATGATAAAATTCACAAATTATATTTTTCACACATCTACTACTTTGTTTCTATGTTCTCTAACTAAAATAAAACATAAAAGATATTTATATAGATATTAAAAACCTTTTCCTAACCTAACAGGGAATTTTCCATAACTGGCGCCGACTGTGTCACAACTGGACCTACGACCCATAGCAAGATTGTAGGGGTCATACCTGCTTCTCGTACATCATTAGCTGCTACAGGTTTTTCTAAGTGTTCACAGGCTGGTAAGACTCGTACCACAATCCTACGAGTCATACAATGGTTCTACGGTTTAGCCTTGAGAACCATGACATCTTTTGAAGTTTTCCACGAGTATTGTGGAACACCTCATATCTTCCTCCTACGACTCATACTATTTGTTGTGTTTGAAGTTATGTCAAGTCTTAAATAATCTCCTGAAGTTCACCACGGCCCATGGTACGGGTCGTGTGTTCATGCTACGATCTGTGAGTCCATCCGTACCAAGACACTGCCTTTGTACAAATTTTTCTGAACAAATCCACGCGTCTACTTATGGCTCGTACTGAGAGTCGTATGTTTCCTTCCTCTTAATTCATCCTTCTGACTCACACCACGGTTCTCGCTATGGCTTGTACAATCAATGTGTTGCTCGTACTAAGATGTGTACGTGGCTGTTTTTCTACATTTTAGGATTCTTTTGCATATTTTTGCTCCAACACTTATTTTCCCTGAAATCAAAGTAAAAGTGCCTCATATCCGTATAAATATACCTAAGTCCGTGTTATTTTCTCAGTTTTAAGCATCGAAAGTGTTGTAAACTCATAGTACATTAAGAATCATGCCTCCTCACTAGTTAATGAAAGAAGGAATGGCAACAGAAATGGCCATGAGAATGGAAACAAAGATGGGCACCAACAGGCCCCACCATCCCCCAGGATCATGTTCCCCAGCAGGGTGCCCAGGCTGAGTTTAGGGAAGTCATCCAGATGTTGGCACAGACATTGACCGCCCAAGTTAACAAGCAGGCGATGATGCATGTTGCCCAGAATGAGAATGCGGCTGCGGCAAGATTCAGGGACTTTCTCAAAATGAATCCTCCTGAGTTCCTCGGACCAAAGGTGGACGAGGATCCACATGAATTTATTGATGAAATCCGTAAGATTACCTAGATTATGGGGGTGACAGGAGAGGAGTGTGCAAACCTAGCCTCTTATCAGTTGAAAAGGGCCGCCCATATTTTGTTCAAACAGTGGAAGGATAGTAGAGAAGATAGAGTGGGTCCCATTGGTTGGGATGAGTTTCTTACCAAGTTCTTAGATCAGTTCTTTCCCGGAGAGATAAGGGAAATCAATGCAGCTTTGTTTGTTAACCTGAGGTAGAACAACATGATGGTCGAGGAGTATGATTTAGAGTTCACCCGCTTGTCCAAATATGCACTAGAGATGGTGGATGATCAGAGGGCTCGAGTGAGCAGGTTCGTACATGGGATAGCAGATTATTTGGTCAAGGATTGCAGGACCTCTATGCTTCATCAGGATATGGATTTCTCATGGTTAGTACTGCACACCCAATAGATTGAGGTGGTACATGTGAGTGAGAGAGAGAGAGGGAGGCCAAGAGGTCTAGGACCGATAGTTTTAGGTTCTCCCGGTAGAGGCCTAATGGTGGGCATCATCGGCAGTCCCACCGGGGATCATCCGCCATAGCGCCGTCAGCAGCAAGTGTACATCCAGATCTAGGCATGATCAGAGAGGATGAGCATCAGGCTCTCGAGGTCAAGGGAGCAGAACCATAGAGCCCAGCATTATAGGATGTGACAAGTGTGGTAGGAGGCACACTGGTCAGTCCTTATAAGGTACAAGTGCTTGTTTCCGGTGTGGGAAGCCCGGACATGTGCTTACAGATTCTCTAGTAGCTAGATAGGGACAGGATAGAAGCTGAGAACTAGCCACTAGTTTAGAAGCCCCACCAGCACACTCAGCTTAGCAGGGTGTATCAACTATAGCAGGTGGTGGTCAACGTAAGAAAAAATTCTATACCCTCGCATCTCGTCATGAGCAGGAGGTCTCTCCAGATGTAGTCACTGGTAAGTTGCGAGTATTCCACCTTGATGTATATGCATTGTTATATCTAGGGGCTACTTTATCTTTTATGGTGCCCTATGTTGCTAGTAGTTTCGAAGTCAGTCCTTAAATCCTATTAGAACGCTTCCCAGTCTCTACTCCAGTCGGTGATTCAATTATAGCTCGTCGGATGTACATAAATTTCCCTATCATAGTCCTTCAGAAAGTCACCTTAGTAGATTTTGTAGAGCTAGCTATGACAGATTTTTATGTTATCTTTAGCATGTATTGGCTACATGCATGTTATGCCTCAATGAATTATAGAACCCATGCAGTAGAGTTTTAATTTCCATGTGAGCCAGTCCTATAGTAGAAGGGTAGTTCAATTGTGCTTGTAGGTTGTTTCATTTCCTACTTTAAGGCCAGAAAGATGATCTCCAAAGGTTGCGTGTACGATCTAGTTCAGTTTAAGGATGCTACATCTAAAACTCAACTATCTAGTCAGTTCCTGTATTGTGCGTATATCCATAAGTGTTTCCAGATGATCGACGGGGAATCCCTCCCGAGTGGGAGATCGAATTTGGTATTTATCTTATTCCCAACACATAGCCTATATATATCCTCCTTATAGAATGTCTCCGGCTGAGTTAAAGAAGTTGAAGGAGCAGTTGAAGGACCTCTTAGACAAGGGTTTCGTCAAACCTAGAAAGTCCCTGTGGGATACACCAGTTCTCTTTGTTCGGAAGAAGGATGGTTCCCTTTAGATGTTCATTGACTATTGGCAGTTGAATAAGGTCATAGTAAAGAATAGGTATCCCTCCCTAGAATTGATGAATTGTTTGATCAGCTTCAGGGTGCTAGGTGTTTTTCAAAGATAGACCTCAGATCCGGATATCATCAGCTCAGGGTTAGAGAGAGTGACATCCTGAAGACAGCCTTCAAGACTTGGTATGGTCACTATTAGTTTGTAATTATGTCTTTTGGACTAATGAATGCTCCTACAGCTTTTATGGATTTGATGAACAGGGTGTTCAAGCCATATTTGTACATGTTCATAATTTTGTTCATAGATGACATTCTCATATACTCTCGGAGTGAGGAGGAGCATGCCGCTCATTTGAGGGTGGTGCTACAGACTCTTAAGGATCGCCAACTATATGCTAAATTCAGCAAGTGTGAGTTTTGTTGTAAACTCAGTAGCATTTTTGGGTCATGTGGTTTTAAGTGAGGGTGTACAAGTGGACTCTCAAATGATATAAGCTATGAAGAATTGGCGTAGACCAGTTAGTCCTTCGGATATCAGGATTTTCTTGGGTTTAGCTGGTTATTATCGGAGATTTCTTGAAGGGTTTTTATCCATTGCAGCACCATTGACTAAGTTTACCCAGAAGAAAGTGAAGTTTCAATGGTCGGAGGCCTGTGAGAAGAGATTCCAAGAGTTAAAGCATCGACTCACCTCAGCATCAGTGTTGACTCTACCTGAGGGTACCGATGGATTTTTGGTATATTGCGACGCATCGAAGATCGACCTGTGTTGTGTATTAATGCAGCAGATTTGTTGTATATTGTGACTCCTCTAGGATCAGTCTTGGTTGTTTATTAATGCAGCATGGTAAGGTTATATCCTACGCTTCAAGACAGCTTAAGGTCCATGAAAAGAACTATCCGACTTACGACCTCGAGTTTGCAGTGGTAGTATTCGCCTTGAAGATTTGGAGACACTATTTGTACGAGGTCCATGTGGATGCATTTACAGACCATAAAAGCCTACAGTATGTGTTTACCCAGAAGGATCTAAATCTACGTCAAAGAAGGTAGTTGGAGCTTCTTAAGGATTATGATATCAGTGTCCTTTATCATCTGGGCAAGGCTAATGTGGTGACAGATGCTCCTAGCAGGCTTTCTATAGAGGGAGCGTGTCCCATGTAGATGACGGGAGGAAAGAGTTAGTGAAGGATGAGCATCAGCTTGCACGACTAGGAGTTCGTCTTGTTGACTCAGTAGATGGTGGTGTCATTGTTCAGAATGGATCATAATCTTCTTTGGTGACTGAAGTCAAGGCTAGGAAAGACGAGGATCCTATTATAGTAATGCTGAAGGAAGCGATTTACAATCAAAAAGTTAAGGTCTTCTCCCAAGGGGGAGATGGTGTGCTTCGGTACCAGGGTCGTTTGTGTGTCCTGGGTATTGGTGATTTGAGAGAGAGGATGTTGCATGAGGCTCATGGTTCATGATATTCTATACATCCAGGTGCCATAAATATGTGCCGTGACCTACGGGAAGTCTATTGGTGGTATGGAATAAAGAAGGATATAGCAGAGTTTGTAGCTAAGTGTTCGCATTGCCCAAAAGTGAAAGTTGAGCATCAAGGACCTAGAGGTGTGCTTCAAGATATTAGTATTCCTACTTGGAAGTCGGAGGAAATCAATATGGACTTCATTACAGGGTTGGCTCATACTCGTCGACAGTATGACTCTACATGGGTGATTGTGCATAGGTTGACCAAAGCAGCTCATTTCCTACTAGTCGAAACTACCGATTCAGCAAAGGATTATGCCAAATTGTATTTTTGGGAGTTAGATCGGTTGCATAGAGTGCGTTTGTCCATCATATTAGATAGATGTACATAGTTTACTTTCCAGTTTTTGAGATCATTTTATAAGGGACTCGGTACTCAGGTCAAGCTTGGTACAGCTTTTCACCTGAAGATGGATGGGCAGGCTGAATGGACCATTCAGACTCTTGAGAATATATTTAGAGCATGTGATATTGATTTTAAGGGTAGTTGGGATGATAATTTACCTCTCATTGAATTTTCATATAACAACAGCTATCATTCCAACATTCAGATGGCTGCGTTTGAGGTTCTTTATTGACGGTGGTGTAGATCTCCTATTGGTTGGTTCGAAGTCAGTGAAACTACATTAATAGGACCAAAATCAGTTCATTAAGCTACGAATACTGTCCAACTGTAAGGGAAAGGTTGAAAAACAACTCAGAGTCTTCAAAAGCCCTATGCTGATGTGAGGAGTGAACATCAGTTTAAAGTTGACGATTGGGTGTTTTTGAAGGTATCCCCCATGAAGGGAGTGATGAGATTCGGGAATAAGGGGAAACTTAGTCCCCGCTATGTGGGCTGGTATAGGATTGTGAGACGTGTAGGAAAAGTGGCTTTTGAGTTGGAGTTGCCCTCAGAATTGGCCTCAATACATCCAGTTTTCCATGTATCGCTCTTTAAGAAGTGCATGGGTGATCCGACTTTAGTTGTTCAAGTGGAGAGCGTAAGTGTGAAGGATAGCCTTAGTTATGAGGAGATTCTAGTTAAAATACTTGATCGTCAGGTTCAGAAGCTGAGGAATAAAGAGGTAGCCTTAGTATTGGTTTTTTGGAGAAATCAGCATAATGAAGGAGCCAGTGGGAAGCCGAAGTAAATATGATGGCTAAATACACGCACATTTTCCCTTCCGGCCCAGTTCCAGCTTGAGATATCAATTTCCTCCTTAGTACTCTATTCAATTTCATGTTCAATTCATGTGTCCTAGTTTCTTTCATGTCAATGCATGTATATGTGATTCATGAATTCAGTTCTGTCAGATATTTTAGATCTAAGTCAGTCACTGTTGGTTTTCAGCTGTCACGACCCGAACATAGGCACGAATCGAGACACGGGACAAGAAACCCCCAAAGGCTCCAAGTCGAGCCATGGCATGAAAATACATCTAACTCAATCATAGATAAGCAGAAGATCATCATAGATAACATTGCGGAAATTCTGAACCATCATAACATTAGAATACATACAAGAATCTAAAGCTGAAATGCCAACTATGTCCGAAAAAGCCTCTAACACTGACGAGTTGATGGGACAAGACCCCAACTAACTCACTATAATCTGAAAACTGAAAGTACAACATGCAACTAAAGAAAAGGGCCCTAAAAATATGAGGACTCACCAACGGGGGCTGAGGAAAGCTAACTCTAGAAATCTGACTAGCGGCGAGACTAAGCCTAGATATCGGAGCCTGTATCATGAAATAATAAAATATAGAGTATGCGGTCAGTATGTGGAATGTACCGAGTATGCAAGGTAAGTTAAATCGCTAAGTAAATAAAATCATACATCATGCTTATAAAAAAACATAATCAAGATAAGATTCTAAGAGTAGGGCTTGCATGCTATTTTCTGAAATCATGATATGAACATAACTACACATCATAACTGAATCGAATAACCCAAAGCTGAAAGAGGATAATCATAAGTAAAATTGAATATTGGGTCAAACCTATTAAAAACATAATATCATGAGTGATATACATGCATAACTGAAATCATGCGGAACAATGGGAGACTCGTCATATAACCGACATTACCACGATAGAGCTTACGTTGTCCTGACCATCACACTCAAGTTGGCATAGCCTTCCAAAGCTTTTCCAGGACTAAGGACGCTACCAAGATATCGATATCAATCTCAAGGCCCCTCGGGGGTCAGGGGAAAGCTCCAAAGGAGGTCCCAAATAATCTGATCATACCTACGTTGGCGCGTGGTTCTGAGGCATAGGGTTGAGTAACCTTTAACCTACTCGGTGCTAGACATTACTCCCAAAAACATGCATATGCTCTACATTATTTCTTAACGAATCTGACCAATCATCTAATGATGAAGATGAATAATAACATACATGCATAAATCTGGAATCATAACATGAGGATGCTTGGCTCAAACCATACCACAAGCTAAAAATAGTGGAAGTCTTGACTCCAAAACCATGTCGTAAGCTAATTCATGAAACCATAAAAACATACTTGATCATATGGGTTTGCCCATTATTTATCATGCTTTAAATCAACTTGATTCACTTTGAAAACATGAATACAAACATAGGTATTTCGAAATCATACTTTCTTCATAAACATCCAATCATGCTTGTATACATACTTCATAGATCTCAACTTTCATGACCTTTCATGGATGGGCATCATAGTTGATAAAACTTGAAAACATAATTTATTATTTAAAACATTGTAAAATCTGCCCATTAATCATAATTCATCAATTAAAACAAGCTTAGATCATACCCATGATTGAAACTTAGGAATTCATGCATTGGATAAAAACCCCATGGAATCATCAATTAGAACATCATAAATTGAGAGGGAATTGGGGTTGGGTGTTAACTATTGCACCCATTCATAGCCTTACATACCTGAACGGGCCTGATTTCACCACTTCCTTGATTGCCCAAAGAGAATTGAAGAAGAACCTTGAAGAACTAGGCTTGATCACCTCCCAAACTTCTAAATTTGTATGCATGAATTATGATAGGCTTGAAATGACTTAACCCTTCTTAAGACACTCTATTCTAGGCCAGAAAACTACTCAATAGACGACGCAACAAACGGACCATCTATATGAAGAACGCCCGCCCCTCAGTCTATCCCATCCCAGTGGTAGCTTCCAGAAACCCAGTAAAATGGGTCCTTAAAGTATGGTTGAAAGTATGGACCGTCTTCCAAAAGGACGATCCATCAATTGATGGTTTGTCCAAAGCTTGGCCAAATGAAATTTCTAAAGTACGAAGTGAAGTACGGGCCCTCTTTTCAAAGGATGGAACATCTCCCAAAGGATGACAAGTCTGGGGACAGAAGCAGAAAAGTGAAAGATGGTCCAATGGAAGGTCCATCCTTCCAAAGGACAATCCGTCTCTAGATACCTGGCACTCCGATGTTTAAAATAAATAGGCTTTTTGGGGCATAGTATAAATACATTTTTCTTGTAATTTTTTAGAAGTTTTTACATTCTTGAGTTCATACCTAGTGTAGAGATTTAACTTATCCTTAGCTTCAAGTAGATTGTAGATCTAGTTTCTGTAATTGAAGATTCTCATCTATCAAGTGAAGATTTCAATTCCTTTTGATAATGTATTATTACTTTGCTTTTCTTATTCTTCTATTCATCGGTAACTAAACCCAGATCTAGGGTTGTGAACCGTAATGATCCTAATTTGTTAAAATTGAGTTTGGGCTTATAAACATTTGATTGATTTTTTTTTGTAGTATGTGATTGGCGATGAGAATGATCAAATCCTACCCAATTACCCATATAAGGCTTGAAAGAGCAAATTTGGGTTGGGTTAGTATCAATCAACAATGACTTAAGGAATAATCCTTATTTAATGGGTTCTCCGAGACATAGGTTAAATTCCAAATTGGCAAACAAGCAATTGGGTAGAAGGCAGTTCTCTTCAATTTGATAAAATTGAAGTAGATTGACATCTATACTGCTATTGAAATACACCCATGGGTTACCTAAGTAAATTGCTTGCACGTTCATCCTTATCCCTCTCTTAATTCTTTCATAATAGGTGATTTAGCTGGACCGACCCATTATTGGGGTCACTTCCCTAGAATTATCTCTAATTGCTTACAATCCTAGCTTAGTACAATTTGTAGTCATAGTTAAATTATATTACTCTCAATCGAAATAGATTCTAATCTTGCAATACTTTGTTTTTTAACACTAGATAGTTTGGGTTTCAAGTAGTCTTTGTGGCATTTGACCCCAAAAACTCCTCATTGGGTTCTATATTTGGGATGATCAGTTACACTACCCGATATTGAGAGTGGATTTGAACAACATTAAATATTATGGCGCCATTGCCTAGGACTACAACATAAGCCCTATCCAGTCCAAACAGTCTTGTTTGCTTTCTTAGATCTATTTTTTTACCTTTTCTTTTTGTTTTTGTCTCTTGATAAAGGATCATGGCCACTCTTCTAGACAGAGATTTGGAAATGTATTTATGGATGTCAATGAGGAAGTTGGCTATGCGAGCATGATCGTCCCACCAAGGTTAAATGCTGCATCATTCAAATTGAAGGTAGTATCTACACTATGCTAAAAACGGAGGGACAATTTTGCAACTCCACGAACGACAACCCTCATTAACACTTGAAAATTTTGTTCGAGGTGTGCAACCTTCATAACCAAAATAACATTTCAGATGATGCTATCTGATTACAAGTGTTCAAATGTGCATTGTCCAATGAGGCAAGGGATTAGTTGCATAGACTCCCTCCAAACTCAATTCATATTTGACAAGAGTTGGTGAGTGTCTTCCTGAAGAAATGGTTTCCGCACAGCATAAAAGTAGAGCAACAGGATAAGATATTTTACTTTCGGCAGCTACTGAGTGAACAGTTGTTCGAAGCATGGGAGAGATTCCAGTACTACATCCTTTGGACGCCCAACCACGGGTTCCTGGAGCATATCTTGTTGGAGAACTTTTATACCATTCTAGATGCCTTGACACAGTCCGTTGCCAACAATATCATAGGCGGATGCTTCATGGACAAGACCTTTAATAGAATTTCCATCATCTTGGACAAGATAGAAGCACCAAAGCAAAGGAATAAATGTGGGAACTCCTTGTCCATCTCATCTAATGAAGGAGAATCAGGAGTGAGATCAGATAATGGCCACTATAGCAACTAACTTAGCCCTCCTCACAAAGAAGTTGACCAAATCTGAGGTCAAGAAGGTGCATGCTATTGATGAGACCATGAATGGTGTTCCATACGTGCATAGATGCCCTCCTTCTTTGTACTAATAGCAGCCTTCACAACAGCCACCACCTATGCAAGTGGAAGACACCAATTATGTTGGAAACTCATTTGGGGGCAGTAGACCACAGAATTAGCAAGGCACCCCCTCTTCTTCATACCAAGGTAAATGGGGACCTCAACCACAAGGTCAAGTTCAATATTACCCTAGAAATAATTTTGGTGGTTAAAATCAAGGTTGGCAAAATGGTGGTAATTACCATAATAGAGGCTTATCTTCTTTTATTCTGCCTAAAGGTCCCCCCCCCTCTAACTCCCAAAACATGAGGGAGGTTCCTTCACATGATCATGGGGGCTCAGAGCTTGAAAGGATATTAGAAAAGGTGTTTGTCAACTGGGAGATAACAATGCGTGTCTCAAGAGTCTCACTAAAGTTGTAGGCTCTCACATAGCTTCGATTCAGATATTAGAGCAACAAGTGAAGGAACTTTCCCGTGTTCAAAATCCCAAGCTAAAAGGCCATCTAAATACCCCAAAATCCCCCAAGATCAGACCTGAAGTTTCAGACAGAGAAAATAGGAAAATGTGCACCAGGTCATAGGACGACTCATCCTGTGACCCATGATGTACACCACAAGTTGTGGAGTGGAGTCTACTATGGGAATTCGTGGTCGGGGGGTGACCACGAGTGGAGGTCACAATTCATGATATTGCCCCGCGAGTCATTAAGTGCCTCTTGGCCTAGCCCAGTTAATTTGAGGAGGAAGTTCCAGTGTTGATGATGGGAGGTAACAACGAGTCATTCAGTGGAGTAACAACTCATGGTGTCCCTTGATCTGGGGCATATTTATATGCCCAAGTGATACTCAAATGTGTCGTTGTTGCCTTGTTTATCCAACAATATTAGTACATTCTCATGTAAATTGTAGGAAAGTGTGAATTTATACTAACCAACATGATTAGCGTTGTTTTGCAGGAAAANGATGATTGGGTGTATCTAAAAATTTCACCCATGAAAGGGGTGATGAGGTTTTGAAAGAAAGGGAAACTCAATCCAATGTATGCAGGACCCTACAGGATTTTTAGGCAAATTGGCAATGTGCCCTACGAGTTAGAATTACCTTCCAAGTTAGCATATGTGCATCCAGTCTTCCATGTGTCACTGTTGAAGAAGTGCATCAGTTATCTGACCTCACTTGTGCCACTGGATAGTGTTGGAGTGAAGGATAGTCTCTCTTACGAAGAAGTCCTAATTTAGATCCTAGACCATCAAGTTCGTAAGCTGAGAAACAAGGAGGTTGCTTCAGTAAAAGTCTTATGGAGGAACCAACTAGTTGAGGGGGACACATAGGAAGTAGAAATGGATATGATGGCTAAATATTCCAATTTATTCCCTTACAATTCAGTTTCAGCATCAGATATTAAATTCCTCCTCGATAATCTATTTAGTTCCGTACACATCATCTCTATTAAGATTTTCAATGTGCACTGTAGTTCTATTAACTCAATTAGTATGATTAAAACAGCCCAGAGTCAGTCATTCCTTCATAAATCAATTTATAGTTTCAGTCTAGAAATTTCAGCTCTTTTCCTAGTTTTCCAGTAGCTTTAGCCTTCATTCGAGGACGAATGATCCCAAGGGGGAGATATTGTAACACTCCAAAATTTTCCTAGACCAAACTCAGACTTTTCATGAACAATCAGAAAGAACTAGAAAATTTTGTCTTAGAACGACCAAGACACCGAGTTGATGTCAGCAGTAGTGACCCATTGTATGGGTCGTGGTCAGCCCTGCCAGTTGTCCTTCGAAAACCAACAAGACATGGAACGACCCATTGTAAGGAGTAACGATTCATCCTATCACTCTTTGCATTCCCAGCTCAAGAATCATTTAAACCCTTTCTAGGAACCCACAAATCAAACGACAAGTCGTCGTCTGATGTAATGTCTCATGGGTTGACTCATTATTTGGATTCCAAGTGTTGTTGAAAATCTTATTCCAGTAACAACGAGAGGCAACAATGATTCGTTGTATCACAAAATGAGCCGTTTTTTCCATTCATGACAATAAGACTAGAAATCCCTCAGTTGTTCCAGTGTTGACCACGAGCAGACACAACTACCCGTTAGTCCTACCAACGAGTGGTTGTGTCGTCCATTAGTAGAGGGATCAAGTTTTCCTTCCAGGGACAACGAGAGGTACCAACGACCCATTGATTCTTCCAGCGAGTCGTGGTCCCCTCCCGTTGCAAAATTCCAATGAGCCCTAATTTTAGGCCCAGGACCAACAACTGGTCCCAAAGAGTCGTGGTATCAACCAATGACTCATTGTATGACCCGTTGGTCCCTGTCGGGCAGTTTTCTAGATTTCCTTTAAGGGGCATTTTCGTAACTTCCATCTATTTTAGTTCCTAAACTACGTTGTTTTTGGCACGTTTTGGAGAGAATTAAAGGGGTAATAAACTAAATCCCTCTCATTTTCACTCAACTCTCGATCTCCAGATCAATGAAGTTCCTGACAGTTCTCTCAAAGCAAGCTAGGGCTTTCAAGTTTTCTCCTCAGATTCTGCAAATCCTTTTTCAGAAAATTTTACTCCAGGTATGTAGGAATTCAACAAGGGAATTGTTCTTCCCTTGTGCCCCAAAACTCTTTTGGAATGCTTGTTAGTTCTAGCAATGATGTTCAAAGTTAGGGTTCATTTGTCAGTAAATTATGGATTTCTTCCAGTTAGAAATTTCATGAGTATTGAGAGTTGTTACCTATACTTCTAGTCATTATCTCCTATCATTAAATTTTATGATCTTAGCCCTAGTTTCTTTAAATATAGTGAATTGAGTATTTCAACATCTTCTAAATACAAGTGTTGCTTGATTCTGATTGTTTTTGAAATCACAAGGGTAGTACAGTTGTATGATCAAGAGTAGAATTATTGATTGTTTAGTCTCAGATAGTACTTAGAAAATTTCAGTATCTTACAAAAATGTTAGCTGATCAATTTGACTATAGTCATTCTATTGAGGTGTCAGTAATACCTCCCAGTCTCAGATTTTAGTTATCAGTTATCAGTTTGTTCTTTAGACGGTTACGACGCTTTAATATAAGCTATGACCAGTCCTTGAACCAGCACTTCCAGTTATCAGTTTGTTCTTTAGATGGTTACGGTGCTTCCAGATAAGCAGCTCTAGCTAGTCTTAAAACACTAGTTTTCAGTTATTCGGTCTGATAGACTCGTAGGGTACTTCCAGATTAGTATCCCTGACTTAGTCCAGGACCCCGGCTTTGAGTTATCAGCTTAGTAGTCAATTTAGGAATATCCAGTAGGAGTAAGAGTTAGCACCGAGAGGACTGGGGTTCTAGCACACCCAGGTTCCCAGAACTACATTGCCTTTGTAGGTTACTAGCCCAAATAAGCCCCAGATAGTTTTCTCATATTCCATTCCTTTATACCTTGGAAAGTTATATTGGGTCCTATCGATGGGGCGTATATATCGAATTCCATGTTTAGCTCATGTCGTTATATGTTGGTTATAGATTCTCCCACTTGTTAGTTTAGTTTAGCTCAGTTCAATTTTGTTTTGTTCATTCTCAGTTCGACTCAGTATCAGTTTAGCTCAGTTCATTCACTCAGTTCTAGGACATGTTTATGACCGCCATATAGAGTCATTATTGACCGTTCATAGATATTGCTCAATTTTTATCAATATTGATTTTTAGTTGGTCATTTCATGTTATTTCATTTCAGTACTTATTTTCCCATGCATTATATATATCTCACTTACTCAGTACATCCGAAGTACTGATGCATCCATGATGTATCGTATCATGATACAAGCGCAGGTTCTTAGTCTCAACATCGTCAGTAGTTCCCTCCAACGATATCAGCAGCAGTGTCATTTGGTGAGTCCTTATCATCCGAGGAGAATGGTTATTTGTTCAGTTAGTTCTCTATTCAGTTAGACTTTAGAGTTAGCTGGAGGCTTGTCCCAGCAACTCATCAATCAGTAGTTGCCTTTCAGACACAGTCGTTCAGCATTGTATTCAGATATGTTTAATCTTTTCAAAGCAGTATTTCTTGGATAACTATTTATATAAAGCTTCCCCTTATGTTTACTTAGTTTACCAGTGCAATGTTAGATCATGGGTTAGCTTGAGGTCACTTATGGCACTAAGTATCGTGTTACGTCCAGGGTATAGACTCCGGCTGTGGAAGGATTGGTAGGGAACAGGGCAGCACCTGTAGCTCCAATAGGTATTGTCTTGGGAATTATCAGTATATATAGTAGCGTACTGGACTCAAGCACGGTTCGGAGAGCACCTTTAGTCTGCGCTGGTGAATGGAAGCCCCCCCTATCAAGCAAGAAGGAAGCGGCTACCCTAGCCTAGTAAGTAGTTGTCTATTTCGCGTGCCCTTCCTGAAGCTATCAATGCTTTATTCAAGATCTTTAGCAGTCGATCGTTCATTCTCCCTCCCCAGTGAAAAATTTAACCTATACCTTTCTTTGAGATTTAAACAAAAAATTATTCATCCAAGAGTTTAGCATGCTACTGCCATTGCCCCAAGGATGGATGAGGCTTCACAGACGGGAGTATTTTTAAATCGGCGACTGGACTGGTGATGACTAGTGATGAGCACAATCTATTTTGGAGATTCACTAATATGAAGCCTCCTATCTCTTACGGTACTGAGTTAAAGTATGCTTATGAATTCATCACCGACTTTCATGTGAGGCTCTACAAGATAGGGGCGGTAGAGAGGTATGGTTAGTTTGTTACCTTTCATCTATTAGGAAATGCTATGTTATGGTGGCTAGCTTTTGTAGAGTGTACGCTAGCTGGGCCGCCTTTCTTGTCCTTGACTCAATTTTACTCCATATCTTATAGATGTATATTCCTCATTCCCTTTTCACTCGTTTGTTGAAACATATGAGGCTCATTTTCACTCCTTATCTAGGAATGCTTTATTATTGTTTCTCACTAAGGAGAAAAGGATCAGGCAGTTGATAAAGGAGTTGAATGTGGGGATCATACAAGAAATCAACGTCATGTTTGAATTCATTAAATAACAAGAGTAGCAAAGAAGAATAAAAGAAAACAAACCCTAGGTAAAGTTTCTTCTATTCTCCCTTCGCTTCTCTACGTTTTCTAATTTAAGAACCATCATAATCAATTAAAAATTCTAAGTGTTTAATTTATACTAAAGATAGGGATCCATCTAGATCTTGATACACTATTTCCATATTTTTTGGAAAATTGCAAAATTTGGTCGTGTGAAAACTAGCTTCGTGTCATGCTTCTGGTCTCCCTAAATGGCCTCCATAACACGGAGCCATCGCGGAGTGCTACTAGATGTTTGGCGTGTGGCATGGCAAAGGTATGGGTTGTGCATGTCTCCTGGCGTGGCATGACACTGGTCGCGCAGGTGGCACAACGTGGCACACTGCCATCGCGTGCAGCTACTACTTTGAAATGGTCCTCGCATGTGCAACATGGGCGTGGCACGACAGTGGTCGCGGCACAGGGCCAGCGTGACATGCTGCCTGGTGCTACAATTTGCCGGCCTGGCATGCTGGCTAGCAAGGCACCCCTCTTCTTGGCATATTCATGCCATCTTCATTACATTTCCTTCAAAACTCCCTTCTTGCTCGTGCATCATCCATCAAGTTAAGACCCTCTTAAGCATATTTCTCCTACAAAAATTGGCTAATCATATTTGTTGGTCCATGCAAGAAAATGTACATAAACACATGAGATTATAATTAATTTAATTGATAAACATGACTTAAAATTAGTTATAAAATAGCACTTGGGCTTGTAAATATGCCCAAGATCACTACCCTACACTAAAAGCCTTGTTCTTCCTTGAACAACTCCATTACATCTTATGCACACGTAGGACTCACACACTACTAATTGATGTAAGACAACTCAAGTTAGGGCTACAACGATTGACTCAGATGACAAGTTTAAAATAGAGCATGTTGTATAGAACCAAATGCAATTAAAGTATCACCAAGGTAAGACATCCTAGCCTCAAGAATCAATGCTAAACATAGCAAACTCATGCAATTTAACCATTCAAGAAGTCTGATATGAATTTCATCTTTTCTTAAACATATTCCCTCAAAACAAGAGAGATACCAATTTTCACTCACAAATTTACAAGTTGTAATAAGCATGAGTATATGAATAAGAATTGAGCTCACTCTAACAAAAAATTCACATGAAACATGAGATGACCCATATGATTTCCCTTAGTGTTCTTCTTCACAAATTTAGAAATATCTAAAAGTAAGATCAAGTAGGACTTATCGGGTCGTAACGTAAGCTAAGGGACGGGTATGTACTATTCTATCCAGTAATAGTGACTATCTTCCTTAAGCGTTTTTAGTAAATCACTTTTTGCTCTCATTAAGCACATCTCTTCTTTTATTTTACTTCACCTCTTGTTCTTTTCAACTCTCAATTTCCTTTTTGTTTCCCCATTTCATTTAGCACACTTATCGTATTAGTAAGGAGTAATCACACATTAATATGTTTTTATTCTTGTGATCTTTTACTCCTTACCAGCACTTATGCATTGTAAACAAGTGCACCTTTAATATTTTCTTCAACTTCCACAACCACTATTTCCCTTCTTTTTCAAGATTCTCACTCCTTCAACTCTTTTGCACGTTCACTTAAGCGCTTAGCAGTGTTGGATCAAATCCAAGGCTATTGAAAGAAAAAGATTAATCTTTTAATATGGTTAATAAAAGAATAGGCTAAAGGCTCAATGAGTCTAACTAGGATTATACGTTAAGGGTAGGTAAAGCAAAGGATAAAAATAAGCTCATTCAAAAAATGCCTAAATCATCTCTTATAGTTAAAATCCTTCATTTCGTTTTACAAACAGACCAAGAAAATTCTAGACACTACATGATAGCATGGAATACACATTAACCTTATAGTCATAGCACATGGTCAATTCAAGACACACCCATACAGACTCTTAATAAAGCTAATCACATGAATTCAAAATTAAGCAATAAGCATATAGAGTCACATTCCTAAGCCTAAGTGTCTCAAACAAAGTCAAACAATTGCTCAACATTCTTAACAATTAACACTCTACTTTCCTCTATAAATCATGTACTACACACACAAGAGCATAGCAGTCAATAAGCTAAATGTTCACAAACAAAAACTTACAAACAAATTCTCCCTCAAGGCGGTCATCATCCATCCATCATTGCAAAAAGTCCTTAACTATGACTGAAACAACTATTTATAGACAAATCAAAAAATTTATTCTCGGCTCAAAGTGCCCCCCTTCAAAAAATAACTGAAACGAAAAAGCAAAGGGATGTGACCTGTGCTCAACTCAGACTTTTTCATCAACTAATACCAGACCAATCACAACATTCATCCTAACTCAACCTCATAAAAAAATTGAAATTACACCCCTCACCCCACACTTGAATGATTCTATGTCCCCAAAGCATTAATTGAAATTCCAAAAGAGGGTTAGGGATACTCCCTGAGGCCTCTAGGCTTAGCTAGCAGCATGTTTTCATCCCCTTTGAATAATAGGGGTCATCGACCCCACACTTATCTTTTTGTCATTCTCCTTAGCTTTCACTTTCATGGGTACTCATACTTCCCCCGAATTTGTGCTTAATAACCAAAAACAAGAGCTAAAATAGCCAAAATCAAAAACAAAGAAAAAGAGTTTCATACCTGTGGTACTCTTGGGTTGCCTCCCAAGCAGCACCTGATTTTATGTCGCGGCATAACGTGAACAATCCTTTTCAGGATGTTCTCAAATAGTTATTCCCTTTCGAGAACCATCTTCTCTTTATCTTAAATTTTGAGGGAACAACCTCCACACTCTGCCTCCTCATCTCCATCATTTCTTTCACCATCACATCCTTCGAAGTATTACCCACAAAAGACTTGGGCTCAATTGTTAAGATGTCCTACAGAAGTGGACCCATGAAATCCACCACCCCACACTTAGCATTTATCACTACACTGATCTTGTAAAGATCTCTGTAGTGTGTTAGGGGGTGGATTTCCTGATACACCCAGAAAATTTCCTCCTCATCATTCACTTTCATTTAGAGAGTGCCAGCTCTGATATCAATAATAGCTCCACTACTAGCCAGGAATGGTTGTCCCAGGATGAGAGGTACCTTTTCATCAATCTCAAAATCTACAATTATAAAATTAGTAGGTGTAATATATTTACCTACTTGGATGAAAAGTTCCTCAATAATTCCCTCCAGGCCACCTTTGACTTGTCCACCAACTGCAGCATCACTCTCGTGGGCCTTGGTTTCCCCAAACCAAGTGTATTGAATAGAGATAGGGGCATCAAATTCACTGAGGTGACTAAATCACATAAGGCCCACATTACATATTTTCCACCTGTTTGTACGGGGAGGGTGAAACTCCTTGGGTCTTTGAGCTTTTTAGGCATCTTAATGGTCACCCTGTAACTGCACTCCTCAATGAGTGCTACAGTATGTACATACCAGCCTCACTTTGTTGGCCACCATGTCCTTCAAGTACTTAGCGTACTTAGGCATTTCTAGCAAAAAATCAATTAGAGGCAGATTTATGTGAAGTTCTTTGATGATATCAAAACACATATTAAATCATGTATCCTCCTTGCTCTTCTTTAGATTCTGCAAGAATGGTGGTGGTGGTCTCTGTAATGGCTACAGTGAAGATTTTGCATTACGTGCTATAGCTCTCTAATTATCTCCCTTCTCGGCTGACGGACCCGATCTAACTAACTCTTGCTGCCACTCATTTTTCTTCTCTTTTTCTTGTGCATCAGCAAACTATTTGCCACTTCTCAGACTTATAGCCATGACCAGCCTAAGGTTTGTGTCCTTAACTCTGGGTAAACTCTCTGAGGTCTATTATGTTGAGCAGCTGCTAACTAACCCATCTACTTCTTTATGTTTCTGGTGGCCAGCTGTTCATTCTTATTTTCTGAGGCCATCTTTTCTTGACAGCTGCCATTTGGGTCCGGTTGGCCATTATTTTCTACAACATCTTCTCAAAGTTGATTGATTGGCCACTAGCCTTCCTGTTCTGCTGTTGATACTGCTACTGCGGTTGCTGATAGCTCTAGCTCCACTCTTGATTCTTTGTTGGGGTGATTTTTCCAATTTCTATTGTAGGTATTCCCATAGTTCTGATTACCCTTTAGCACGTTACCTACAAAGTTCACCAACTCTAGATTTGCCCCGGATAAGTCTGCACAATGCCCGTTGCTTAAACATATATCACAATATCTAGGAGCTGGTTGAACTGCATTAACCTACGCCTCTGGCTATCCCATAACTAGCTTACTGAACAACATTAACCTATGCATGTGGCTGTTCCATACCTAGCTTACTGAACTGAGTCATAAGTTAGCTGGGCTACCAATGCATTTACACTATCAACCTCAATCAACCCGACTGCTCTCTTACCTACTCCCCTCAATGATTCACTGTGCCACTCTAGATTTCCTTGTGCAATCCTTTTCAACAGAGTGTACAGGTTGTCATAGGTTTTCTCATGTACTTCCCTACCCGATGTAGAGTCTAGTAGAATTTTTGTATGTGAGTCCAGACTCTCCACAAAAGTGTGAGGTAACACTTCATTATACTGCTGAAGATGTGGGCAGTCTCCCAGTAAGGACTTAAATCTCTCACAAGACAAATACAAGTTCTCCTCTAGCCTTTTTTTGAAATTGAGTATCTCACTTCTGAGCTTTACTGTCTTTCCAGAGGGAAAGAATCTGATAGGGAACTTCCTTTCTAGTTCATCCCAAGTAGTGATGGAGTTTGGTGGCTCTGCCTTCAACTATCTCTTCGCCTCTCCCAAAAGTGAAAAGGGGAAGAGGGTCAATCTCACATAATCAGTCGACATTTCGATCGGGATGAAGATGTTACTTATCTCTAGAAAATTTTGCAGATGCTGTTGTGATTCCTCATGTATCATGCATGTGAACTGCCCACTCGAGTGCAACAACTGCACCATATTCTGCTTGAGCTTCAATGTACCTCCCAGCTCTTGTCTGCGTATGCTGGAGGTCACATTTGTCGCGAGTGAGATTGCCACGTTACGAACTGGCCTTGCTGCCATTATTTCTGATAACACTTCCTTCTACTCAGCTTGTGGAATATCTTCTAGTGGGGCCTCTGGAACTAGTGGAAGAGGATATTGAAGAACTTCCCTCCTTAATAGATGTAAATGTTGCTCTGGATCCAAGGATCCACCAAGTATTTATTCCTTGCCAGCTTGCTACAAGGATAACCTGTTGCCTACAAATAAGAAGAGTAAGACAATGATTTTTAACACTTAAGAAAAATAAAAAATAACACAAAAACTAAAAATTCACCAAAAGTTTCTAGTCCCCGGAAACGACACCAAAAACTTGTTCACTCTCCAGCGCACGCAAGTACACGCAGTCGTACAAGTGGTAAAGTGACTCTGAAGAGCCGGATGTCGAATGCATAGGGACTCGTCTTTTTAGTGATTTTACAAATTCAAGTTGTTAATTCAAATTCCAAAAGTATTCGTTTTTTGAGATTTGTAGTTTGTTACTAATCTAAGTGGTGATCACAAAATATTTCAAAAAATAATAATAAGAAGCATCTAGAGTTAAGACTTTACAATCATGTAATGCTACATTCACATTGGTTCAAGTATGGAATTTCATTTGTTGTCTAACAAAGTTAATTTCCATGTTCATGGTCTTTCGAGCCTCTAAATTTAGATGAATTTGACTCACAACTACATCATTGAGTGGGGATATGACAACCTAATTCANAGCCAAAAGGTGGTTGAAAGCTGAGCCACCAAATTCTATAACCACGTGGGATGATCTTGCAAAGAAGTTCTTGATCCGGTTCTTTCCATCCAGTAAAACAGCAAGACGTAGAAGTCAAATTCTAAGTTTTAAACAAAGAGAAGGGGAGAATCTGTATCAAGCTTCGGAGAGATTCAAATCGTTGTTGCGGGATTGTCCTCATCACCACCAATCCAATGATGTCCTGGTGCACACTTTTATAGAGGGTTTGGAACCCCACACAAAAATCTTGCTGGACTAAGCAGCTGGGGGACAAGCATTAGAAAAGACTTATGATGAGCTATATACTTTGTTGAATCGTATTTCGCAGGGAAATCCGTAGTGGAATCCGAACTCTTCAAGGGGAGGAGCAAGGAAAGCAGCTGGAGTCTTAGAAGTGGATGGTTTTATAGCTATCGCTGCACAGATAGCTGCTTTGCAAAATCAACTCAACACCCACTTCGGTAATATGAGCATAAATCAGTCGCAAGCCCCAGTGAATGCAGTGCAACAGATTTGGTGTGAAGTGTGCGGGAGTAATGAACACTCAGCTGAGTGTTGTGGAGCAAATCCTGACT
>JACEIK010002094.1:211147-221593 GCA_018107945.1 Datura stramonium | reverse complement strand
ATATATAAAATGTAATTCTTTTTATAGATATGCATATGTCAGTGTTGTCTACCAAAAGATATACTAATAGCTTCTCCTATATCACTAATCCAACTCAACATGAAAGTTTTAAAAAGCACTAAAGAAAAGAAAAGAAAAAAGTACTCTTAATTCAACAGTTGGGACAGGGAAACAAATATCAGCGTATTAATTACTTTAAATTGAAATGAATACCAAAACTACTTTTATGTAATACGACTCTTCATTAGGCTTTAAATATCTTCAAACGAGTGTGACATATATGAATATGGTTACAACATGCAGACTCTTCAAAATACACTAAAAATTAGCCTTGAAAACAAGCAAATGGGCAGAGAACATTTTTTTTTAAAAAAAAGTGATAGTTTGTTAATCATCCGGCTCATATTTCTTCCATTATAGTTCCTTTACAAGACATTCAGTGAAATCCATGAAATCATAGGCGGATTCAGAATTTAAACTCTGTGGATTCAATTTTAAGATTATAAGCGTTGAACCCATTATATTTTTAAAAGTATGAGTTCATATCTACTATTTATTACAATGTTAATAATTTTTTACACATAAAATTATACTCCGCCCAAAAATTATGAGTTCAACTATAATGCTACATACGCCTCTGCGTGAAACTGTATAAATTCTTCTGTTACAATTAACTGATGAAAAGTATTTATAACTTTAATTAATGGGCATTAGTGAAGTGAGGAGTACATGTAGTAATTTCCTTACACTTGGTTTTATTTATTACTCTAAATCCCTATCCTCTCTACAGTTGACTCGTGCTTCTGGAAAGCAAATTTTATCCTTGAACTAGAATATAAGAATTTTTTATTATTTATTTTATTTATAGCTCAATTAATGTAAAGCTCATAACTAATATTTAATGAGGAATAGATTTCATCCGTGCATCGGTTATTTGATGGACGTACCGGATTAAGTCTTAATTAATTTAATCTCTATAAATGGTTCTGCCTCCATCCATTAGGGTTACCACATATTCTTAACTCTTTCTTTTCCATCGCTGACGGTTGTGGTAACGTAAGGCTACGCAAGGAGGTAGAAACTAATTCTCTACTAACGTCTAACGCTTCCGCTTCTCTCTGCGATAATGTCAACCGCTTCAGGTATGTTTTCTATAACGTCTCTCTGTAAGATTATCGTGTTCAAGATCCTGACGTGCATTAAGATTAAACTTACATGTGGTATCAGATCCTGGATTGCTTTATCCGATAATCTTCATCGAAAGAATTTTGTAAACTTTAATTGTGTCCTCGTTTTGTTGTCTCATAAAATCAGAACGTCGCAATTTTTAAAAACTTAAGTGAGGGCATTAAAGGTAATGGTCCAAACTATGAGGAAGCCTTTGAAACATTTTTGGATTAGGACTTTAAATTTTAATGCAATAAGTTTCTGCCAAATTTTAATTCAATTGTTGGTCGTTCTTACTATGGTGAATCCTTAATGGTCTTTGAGATAAAATCTTAATTATTTTAAGTCTTCAGCAGATTGTGATTTTGGGCTGCAATAATTGGCTCAGATTGTGATTTTGGGCTGCAATAATTGGCTCCTTGCTAGTCAAATATTTTAGGCCATTAAAATTAATCATATTGCATTCTGGAATGGATGAACCTTGATAATTGCACGTAAATCCCACATAATATATTGGCTGTGATGTGGTTCTTATTTTGTGCAATAACTAATGTAATATTTATGTTGAGTAATAATTAATGTATGTGTTTTAAAGTTATATAGTTTGTTAGTCACCAAAGTGGTCAAACTAAAACATTTCAAACAAGCACATACATAATATTTATATTTATTTATGCATGTAGCATGTTTATAGTTTATTAGTCACCAAAGTGGCCAAAGTAGAATGTTAAACATATTTACCTACATAAATTTTATGATATCTATTTTATGTATGCATTTATGTTCATATAGTTTGTTAGTCACCAAAGTGGCAAAACTAGTATGTTTAAGAAAAATATGCATGCATAAATTTGTCATTTATCCATGAAAATAACAGAATGTCTATTATTGAAAAATAAATGGATAAATTGATTTTTCACTATTGCTAGAACTTAAGAATTTACCAAAGGTAAATTAATTATTCTATGAATAGTGAACATTATGAGGTAAATTAATATTCTTTAGTTGAATATAAATTGTATATCCAAAGATGTCGTATATGTTTGATTAAAAAATATTTGATTGCCTACTAAAGTTGAAATAT
Organism: Datura stramonium; assembly: GCA_018107945.1. NCBI lineage: Eukaryota > Viridiplantae > Streptophyta > Magnoliopsida > Solanales > Solanaceae > Datura > Datura stramonium. Next base: position 219,342 of record JACEIK010002094.1, on the reverse strand, counting down.
GGCATTTAAATTATGATAGTATGTCGTAATATCTACCCAAAAGGTGAATTACGATATATTTTTATTATTTTGTTGAATCCACATTATTTTCTTATTTGTGAGCATGTATATCTATTTTGCAGTCATTCCTCTTCATTCGCTTGCTTCATCTGTTACTGTGTTCAATGGATTAAACTTCTCTGAATGGTATGAACAAGTACAGTTCCACTTAGGTGTGATGGATCTTGACTTGGCTCTGCTGAAAGATAAACCTGCTGCCATTATTGATACGAGCAGTGAAGGTGAGAAGTCTTTCCATAAAGCATGGGAACACTCTAACAGATTGAGTCTTATGTTTATGCGAATGACTATTGCCAACAACATTAAGAGTACTATTCCACAAACAGAAAGTGTCAGGGAATACCTGAAGTTTGTGGATGAACATTTTCGTTCAGCTGATAAGTCTCTCGCTGGTACATTAATGGCTGAACTCACGATCATGAAGCTTGATGGGTCGCGTAGTATGCAAAATCATATCATCAAGATGACTAACATTGCAGCAAGACTCCAGGCCTTGGGGATGAAAGTGGATGACACCTTCTTGGTTCAGTTTATTCTGAACTCATTGCCTCCTGAGTATGGACCATTCCAAATTAACTATAACACTATTAAGGATAAGTGGGATGTTAGTGAATTGTCCAGTATGCTTACTCAGGAGGAATCAAGGCACAGAAACAAAGAAGTTCATTCTAATAGCCTCATGGATCAAGGAGCTGGGAAAAGGACTTGAGTGAAGGTAACATGTTCAAGAAGAAGAAAGCACCTACTAAAGCTTCACAGGATGCTCTAAGTAACTCAAGGCAGATGCGTGTCATTGTAAAAAGGACACTATCAAGAAAGGTTGCCTGAAACGTAAAAGCCCGTTTGAAAAAGAAAGAGTACTTGAATTGCTTTTGTATATTTCAAATCAAATTTAGTAAGAAGTTCCTAATAATACTTGGTGTCTTGATTAAGTACAGCTGCTCATGTATCCACTATGTTGCAGGGATTCATTACGATCCAAACTACAAATCCAAATAAGAATTTCTTGTTCATGAAAAATCGTATGAAGGCATAGGGACTTATCGTTTGATCTTTGAGACTGGACATCACCTTGATCTATGGAGACTCTTATTTTCTTCAGTTTCTAGAAATTTGATTTCTCTTTCAAGACTAGATGTTTCTGGATTTGATTTTGAGTTCGACATGGATGTTTCAATATTTATAAGAATGCTATTTTTTATGGTTCTGGTGTTCCTATTGATGGTTTATATAAATTAAAACTCGATAATATCTTCTGAATCCCTTGTATTCATCAAAGAAAATGTTGAAACTAAACATAGTTCACTGGATGAAAGTTCTTCTTACTTGTGGCACAGACGTTTGGGTCATATATCCGAAGAAAAGGTCAAAAGATTAGTAAATAATGAGATTCTTCCGAATCTAAATTTTACTAATCTTAATATATGTTTGGATTGCATTAAGGGAAAGCAAACCAAGCATAACAAGAAAGGTGCCGCAAGAAGCACTGACTTTTGAGATTATACACACTGATATTTGCGGACCTTTTGATGTTCCATCCTTTGGTGGAGAAAAATATTTTATCACTTTTACTAATGATTTTTCACGTTATGGATATATCTATTTGTTTGAAAAGAAAAATCTCAAGCAACGAGACACTCTCAAGAAAGTGCGTCAATGAGGTTGAAAGACAATTAGATAGAAAAGTAGAAAATTATTAATCAGATAGAGGAGTGGTAGATATTATGCAAAATGTAACGAATCAGGACAATGTCCAGGTCCATTTGCAAAGTTCCTCGGGAGCTGGGCATATGTGCACAAATATACTATGCCGGGAACACCTCAACAAAATGGGTATTGCGGGAAGGCGTAATCGAACACTTATGGATATGGTTAGGAGTATGATGAGTAATTCCTCACTACCCAAATCTTTTTGGATGTATGCTCTTAAAACTGCTGTATATTTATTAAACAAGATTCCTAGTAAGGCAGTTCCAAAGACCCCTTTTGAATTGTGGATTGGAAGAAACCTAGTTTAAGGCACTGCAGTGTTTGGGGTTTGCCCGGCGGAAGCTAAATTAATAATCCACATGGAGAAAGAAATTGAATTCTCGAACAATAAGTGGTTACCTTATTGGTTACTCAGAGAAATCTAAAGGGTATAGGTTTTACTGTCCCAATCATAGCTCGAGAATTATTGAAACCGGTAATGCAAGATTCATTAAGAATGGCGAAATTAGTGCGAGTGTTGAACGACAAAGTGTGGAAATAAATGAGGTGAGGGTAAATATTTCATTGCCCGGTAAATGCACCTACTTCCACATTAATAACAAATATTGTTCCTATTGTTGGAGAACCCTTTGACAATACTAAACAACATTTGGAGGAAACACTTCGAGGGAAGGAAACTATACTCACAAATATCGGCATAAGTGAACCACAAAAAGAGGGTACATTAAGGAAATCTCAAAGAGAGAAAGAAAATCGGCTATTTCAGGTGATTATGTGATTCTTTTGCAAGTTGTTTTGACATTGGACTTAATAAAGATCGATTTCATTTCACAGGCCATAGAAAGTACTGAGTTTGATAAATGGATGGATGCCATGAAAGAAGAGTTAAAATCCATTGAATACAACAAAGTACAGGATCTCATTGGTGCCAAAGGTTTCTAAAAGAATCCGGTGTAGATGGGTCTTTAAGACCAAACGCGATTCGAATGGAAATATTGAACGATATAAAGCTAGACTTATTACCAAGGGTTATACTCAGAAAGGAGGCATTGATTATAAAGAGACATTTTCACCAATCTCAAAGAAAGACTCATTAAGAATTATTATGGCTTTGGCGGTTCATTATGATTGATTACACCAAATGGATGTGGAAACTGTCTTTCTTGTTGGAACCTCCGAGGAGGAAGTTTATATGGACCAACCAGAGGGTTTCGAAATTTAAAAAATGGTCACAAGGTGTGTAAGCTAAAGAAGTTAATATATGGACTTAAACAAGCCTCACGATAATGGTATATAAAATTTAATGATACCATAACATCTTTTGGATTTAAAGAGATCACCATTGATCGGTGTATATATCAAAAGATCAGTGGGAACTTAAGTTTATATTTTAGTATTATATGTTGATGACATTTTACTTGCTGCTAAATTTAAACATATTGCGTGAGACGAAAAACTTTCTCTCTATGAATTTTAAATGAAAGATATAGAATACAGGCATCCTATGTGATAGGGATAGAAATATTTAAGTGATAGATCACAAGGATTATTGGGATTGTCTCAGAAAGGATATATCGAAAGAATTCTAGAGAGATTTAATATGAACAATTGTTCAGCAGGAATTGTTCCCATTCAAAAAGGGGACAAATTCAGTCTCATGCAATGGCCTAAGAATGATGTAGAACAAAAGAAAATGGAGTCAATTCCTTACTCTTCTATTGTTGGAAGTTTGATGTATATTCAAACTTGCACAAGACCGGATATTAGTTTTGCAATCGGAATGCTAGGAAGATATCAAAGTAACCCTGGAATTGATCACTGAAAAGCTGCAAAGAAAGTCTTGAGGTACCTGAAAGGAACGAAAGATCATATGTTCATGTACAGGAGGTCCAATCACTTGGAGGTTTTTGGATACTCGGATTCAGATTTTGCTGGATGCATTGATACTAGAAAGTCCACATATAATTACTTGTTCCTATTAGCTGAAGGAGCAATATCGTGAAAGAGTGCTAAACAATCTGTCATTGCTACATCCAAAATGGAAGCAGAATTTGTGGCATGTTTTGAAGCCACAATTCATGCATTATGGCTGCGGAATTTTATTTCAGGACTTGGGTCTGTTGACACCATTACCAAACCGCTGAAAATTTATTGTGATAATACTGCAGCAGTATTTTTCTCTAAGAATGATAAGTACTCCAAAGGTGCCAAACATATGGAATTAAAGTACTTTACCGTCAAGGAAGAAATTCATAAACAAAGAGTGTCTCTTGAGAATATTAGAACTGATCTCATGATTGCAGATCCGTTAACAAAAGGCTTGCAACCAAAGATATTTAAAGAACATGTTCAAAGAATGGATCTTGGTTGTACTTATGATTGATGCATTTATGATGTTTTGACACTCTGAGCTCAATTATATTTTCTGATATACATTAATGAATTTTCTGTTTCTCATAATTGTGTACACATTATTGTTTTGAGATATTACAGGATAAGTCTCAATGAGATATTATTGCGGACCATAAAGTTATATGTGTTATAGCTTATGAACCTAGTATGATAGATCGCTAATGTAGTAGTATATGGAAGGGAGTATGTAGCATAAAATTATGTATAACTTCCATAACTCGCATTAGTGGTTTGTCATATTGTGTTATGTATGATGGACATTAAAGAAGAGATTTATTTTATGCGCAAATAATATTTATGTCATTAAATATTAATGTTATGTGGTTATTGGGCCAATTGGGAGAATGTAATAATTTTTTGTTATTTATTTTATTTATGGCCCAATTAATGTAAAGTCCATAACTAATATTTAATGAGGAATAGATCTCGTCCGTATACTGGTTATTGATGGACGTACTGAATTAAGTCTTAATTAACTTAACCTCTATAAATGATCCTGCCTCCACCCATTAGGGTTACCACATATTCTCAACTCTTTCTTTTTCATCGCTGACGGTTGTGGTAACATAAGGTTAGGGCAAGGAGGTAGAAACTGATTCTCTACTAACGTCTAACGCTTCCGCTTCTCTCTGCGATAATGTCAACCGCTTCAGGTATGTTTTCTGTAACGTCTCTCTGTAAGATTATCGTGTTCAAGATCTTGACGTGCATTAAGATTAAACTTACATAGAAAACCTAGAGCATGTAAATTTTATATATCCTAAATGGTGGTAAAGAGATTTGAAAATCTTATCTTTGCCCATCGTATGTAAATTTCCAAATGTTAATTAGCATTAAATTAAAATGGATTGCTAGTAGTCTCAACTCTCTGAATCAACTAAGCAAGTTCTCAATTTTTTATCCTAGCAGGTTGTCGCTCCTATCTTCACACAAGACAACGTAAAGTCATTCTTTTTGGTCTATTTCAATAGTTCAATTCCATATACCTGCAGGATTTTTACTTATTGTGAATAAATCGTTGGTTGTTGGTTTAGGGTGTATTTGAATTGCTTATTTTGTCTGTACAAGGTAGACTGTTAGGATAGCGGTGAAGATAGATGAACACTTGATAGCAAAGAGAATTCACATTTGGTGGAGACGGTAACATTTTCCCTTAGGAATAAAAGTATAACAACAACAACTACACTTTAGTCCCAATTTTAAACAAGTAGACAAACAAAAGTGAAGAGCCTTCCTTTCCTACTAATTGGACCAAAGATTCAAGTTTGTGATTGTTAGATTGCTAGTTTTGATGATGTCAACCCCATACAGGGACCAGATTCCTTGTGCCGCAGTTGACACTAATTTGAACTGGACGGGAAACTTTTTATTACAGCTGTCAAAGGTGCTTTATGGCAGATGGTTGGTGAGGGCAGCAGAGCAGCAGTGTAGCAGGGCAGTGTACTCGACCAATGGAAGAGTTTTCTTGTTTGTGTGTCCAAAACTTGTCCTTGGCATCTTGCAAAACATCATAAGTTGACACACAAACACATCTTCTTCATTATTCAGAAAAATACACCTTTGCACCAAGCATATTCTCCTCTCTGAAAAAGGCAGCCATTGTTCCTCGTTTGAAAGTGAAGATCGAAGTTAATGTGCTCAAGATTTGAGGCTTCCATCAAAGTATAAGGAGTGTGTTGTAATAGATAGAAAACCTTGTCATTTGTACAAGCTTGTTTTCCTATTTTCAAAGGGTTGTTTTCTTGTTTCCGTCAGCTAGAGTTAGTTGACATTTCGGCTAGAGTTAGCCTTATATTTCCAGTTGAGTTTAGCTGGTATAGATGACAATAGATTCATTGTTTGAAGTCTTGTAATAGAGGTGTTACAAGTGGGAGATAGGAGGTTAATCTCTTAGTTTTATACTAGATTCTGTAATCTTGTTGCTCAGATCTAGTAGAGTGATTTGAGAAATCCTAAGAGGTAGGTCGTGGTTTTTTACTTCATGTGAGCAAGGAGGTTTTCCACATAAATATTGTGTGTCATATTCCTTACTGCCTTATTTACGCGTGTGTGTGTCTCTATTTCTGTGTAACTTGATAGCGGGACCAGGTCCTGAGTACGGTGGTCGACCCATATAACTTTACATTTGGTATCAGAGCAGGTTCTTTCTAAAAGGTTAACACCTAGAAAGACTCCTATGAAATATGGCAGCACCACCGAATCTTGAAGAGGGACAGTCTACCACTAGACCCCTTAGGTTTAATGGACAATACTATGGATGGTGGAAGACTAGAATGCATGATTTCATCATGGCTGAGGATAGTGAGTTGTGGGATGTTGTGTTAGATGGTCCTTACGTCCCCATGAAAACAGTAAAGGAAGGAGAGACAACCATATCGGTTCCCAAAACAAGGAAAGTGTTCAATGACAATGATAGAAAACTCATTGAAAAGAACTACAAAGCCAAGAAGCTCCTTGTTTGTGGCATAGGTCCAGACGAGTATAATCGAATCTCTGCTTGTGAGACAGCCAAGGAGATTTGGGACTGTCTTAGAACGGCCCATGAAGGGACCAGCCAAGTCAAACAGTCTAAAGTGGATATGCTTACCACTCAGTATGAAATGTTCTCAATGAAGGAAGGAGAATCCATTCAAGATATGTATGCTAGACTTACATCCATCACCAATGAGCTTTACTGTCTGGGGGAAGTGATAAAACCAAGCAGGTTGGTTAGAAAGATCCTCAGTATTCTTCCCAAGTCTTGGAAAAGCAAAGTTGATGCCATTACGGAAGCCAGGAATCTGGACATTCTTACAATGAATGAACTCATAGGAAATCTGAAAACCTATGAGCTCAAAAGGCAGCAGGACCAAAATAAAGGTGAGCAGAAGAAGGACAAAGGCCTAGCTCTAAAAGGAGCTCAGGTAAGCTCCAGTGAGGAGGATGAAGACATGGCATATTTGACAAGGAGATTCCAAAAGATGACTAGGCGTAGTGGCAGCTTTCCTAAGAGGTCAAGTTCAAACAGGGGACCTGGTTCCAATGATCTCTGCCACAAATGTGGGAAACCAGGTCACTTTATCAAAGACTGTCCAATGCATAAAGTCGACTACAAGGAGTACCTAAGAACCAGTGCAGAAAAAGCCCGAAAGAAGAACCGGCTCCCAGATAAATTCAGAAGGAGAGTTGCAGCTGACAAGCTAGTCAAGCAAGCTCTAGCTGCATGGGGAAATTCTTCAGATGATTCAGACAAGGATGAAGCTGGGGAGGATGCCTCAATGATGGTTATGGAGGAGGATGATTCACCCTTCAACACGATGTTTGCCTTCATGGCAAATTCAGAAATAGATGAAGAAGAAGAGGTAACCTTTCATGACAATAAAAAGAACTTAAAGGATTATAATGTGAAAGAACTGAGATCATTGGCTTGTGTATTAATTGATTCATTCTATGATCTCACTAAAGAAAAAGAAGGTTTGAATCAGTGTATTGATGAACTTGAGTCAGAAAAGGGAGTCTTGATCACTAATCTAGAAAAACTAGAAGAAAAGTGTCAAGAGTTAGTAAATGAACAAAATATCATCATTAAAAAGGGGGGAGCCAGTGACGTGAGAAATTCTCAAAGTAAATTGGAAGTAGAGTTAAAGAAGTCACAAGATGAGCTCACCCTTATAATGAAAAGAAATTTTGAGCTTGAGAAAGATGTGATCCAACTTAAGGTTGATCTTGAGAAGTCTCTTAAGTGGAATGGCTCCTCACAGATCTTGGAGAAATTGACTGGGCAAAAATCTAACACTGGTGAAGGAATTGGGTATAAAAAAATCTATCCTCCATACAATCCTCACAGTAAATATGGATCTAACCCTGATAATCTATTGTGCACACACTGTGGAAGAAATGGCCACCTCAAACCTAACTGTGTCTCTAGGCAAGCTGCTCTAAGGAAGACTGTGAATAGTCAAGAAAAATCTGGGAACATCAGGGTACCTGGTCCCAAGGTGTCTCAACTCAGGCTACCTGAATGGTCTAAAAGA
>JACEIK010002094.1:191727-207284 GCA_018107945.1 Datura stramonium | reverse complement strand
TGTGGTGGAAAGTTCTACCAAGGGAGACATCCTCCAGGGACCTGGTTCCGCAGTTCATACTCCGTCCACACCTCTGTCACCTAGACAAAACCCTTCCCCAGATAATGTTCTGGAGAAAGTCCCTACATGCTCCTCTCCCTCCTCCTCTCCTCCAGTTGTTGCTTCATCCCCCAGATAGGATGGCACCCCCTAGGAGCTCCACATAATCTCACACCCAGATGCCGATCGAGAGAGTGGTGACAGTGAAGATGAACAACCCCTTTCCTGGAAAGTCCGAAAGCTTGTTACAAATCTCTCTTTGAGCCAACCAAGGGACCAGGTTCGCCCTTTATACACCAGAGCTTCCTCTAGAAAGCTCATGGCTGATGCATTGAAGGAAAGTAAAACTCAAACTGCCAAAAGGAAAAAGCTGAAATGAAAAATGGTGATTGGCGCAGAGGATATCGAACCTGATGTGGTGGTTGATCAGGAGGAAAAGAACCAGATAGACAGACCTGCTAGTAAAAGGAGGAAAGCTCAGCGACCGAGTGAAAAGAACAAGGGCAAAGGAAAAATTTATAGCTCCAGCAAGACAATCCCACAGAGTGGTGTTACCAAGAAAGCGTCGGTTCCTCCGAAAAGGAGAAAGCAGCCACAAGTAAACCCCCATGATGTTGTGCAGGATTCTGTGGAGGAATCTTCCTCCTCCTATCAAGGCAGAGCACCCAGGACAAAGGAACCTGGTGCTTCCTCCGGGGTGCGGCCTCAATCAGAGTCCTCTATAGGTCTGACAAAAGAAGAAAGGCAGGTAATCATGCGATCCCAAAAGGTGTTGAGGGGTCGAGTTTTTGATCTGGAGGTGGTTTGATCCGGAGGTGGTTGACATGGATGGCATGGCTGAGTTGATAGAGATGGTGACCTTCCAGGGATGGAGTCATTTGTTTGTTCCTCCAGTCCCTGCCCTACATGAGCCCAAAGTCAGAGAGTTCTATCATGAGCTCACATTTGCTGACAATGGGACCAAGTTGTTGAGTAAGGTAAATGGGGTCACCTTTATGATAAATGAGCAGATTCTCAGCTCTATTCTGCAAGTGCCTGCTAGGGGGATCAGGTCGGTTGAGGGTGAGTGTGCTCGGAGAGATTTCATCTCCCTGATTGCCAAATTGGGAAACATAACAGGGGAAAGGGTGCTRAAGAAACAAATGAAGGGGGAATACCAGYTGCTATTTGAGTTCATTAACAARGTTCTTCTCCCGAGAGCAGAGAAAAKAACRGTTGCTRGGATAGCAKATMTRTTCTTAATGGARGCMCTTAGTACATTTCAGCATATAAACTTGGCCAGTGTGATGATTGAGCACATGCACAAAATTATGCATGTAAAGGATGGCAAACACGGCCTAGCGTACGGGTTTCTACTGAACAAGGTCTTTGACTTCTTCAACATTGAATGTGGTCTGGGGATAGTTGGCTCGAAGAAGCAAATGTTCACTCTCTCAACACTGGAGGAATGTGAGTTTGTGTTGAGACGAGGTGGAGTGAAAAGTCAATCTCTGGTTTCTGAATTAATTTCCTCTCAAGAGAAATCGAATGTGGAGATTGAACGGCTCACGGGTTTGCTTGCCTAGAAGGAGGTTGAAATTGTGCGTCTAAAGGCACACCAGGTAGAGGAACCTGGTACTGTCTTCGCTCTGAAAGAAGAAAATGAGGCACTCAAGGCTGAGGTCAAAGAACTGACCAAAAAATTGCTTCATGCTCATGAGACTTTCAATGACCGCATCTCAGCCTTTTTACCTAAATTGTCTGGACCTTGATGCTCTTCCTCCCCTGCCCTTTCTCCTAATCTAAGCCCTGCTTGTTGTCCCCTCTTATCCCCTTGTTTTGACATGCTTTGACAGTTCCTATTTTATTCTTTTCAATTAATTTTCATTAGTGATGCTGTAATGCTGACTTGTCTTAATGAATTTGTGTTGGATGCTGTCTCTATTGTCTCTCTTGTTTCTTTACTCATCTCTCATTCATGTTAGTGTTTCCCCAGTGGTCATGAGTTAACATGTCTTTGTTTTCCTATTTTGGTTTACTGTGGTTCCTTTTTTATGATGCCAAAGGGGGAAGATAGCTTTGGGGATTATAGTAGACAGGGGGAAGGGATTATAAGGAATGGGGAATGGGGAATCTCTTAGAGGCTTGGTGTGATGCTAGTCAGGGGGAATGATGGTGACAGGGGGAACACTGTGTGAAGCTCGTTTTGTGAAATACGCAGGTTTGGTTGTCATCATCAAAAAGGGGGAAATTATTAGATTGTTGGTTTTGATGATGTCAACCCCATACAGGGACCAGATCCCTTGNCAACCCCATACAGGGACCAGATCCCTTGTGCCGCTGTTGACACTAATTTGAACTGGGCGGGAAACTTTTTTGTTACAGCTGTAAAAGGTGTTTTATGGCAGGAGGTTGGTGAGGGCAGCAGAGCAGTGTACTCGACCAATGGAATAGTTTTGTTGTTTGTGTGTCCAAAGCTTGTCCTTGGCATCTTGGAAAAACAAATAAGTCGACACACAACACTCCTTCCTCTTCATTCAGAAAAATAGACCTTTGCACCAAGTATATTCTCTCCTCTGAAAAAGGTAGTCATTGTTCCTCGTCTGAACGTGAAGATTGAAGTTGATGTGCTCAAGATTTGAGGCTGCCATTAGAGTGTAAGGAGTGTGTTGTAATAGATAGAAAAACTTGTCTTTTGTACAAGCTTGTTTTTCTTATCTTCAAAGGTTTATCTTCTTGTTTCTGTCAGCTAGAGTTAGTTGAACTTTCGGCTAGAGTTAGCCTTGTATTTCCAGTTGAGTTTAGCTGGTATAGATGATAATGAAGTCATTGTTTGAAGTCTTGTAATAGAGGTGTTACAAGTGGGAGATTAGGAGGTTAATCTCTTAGTTCTTACTAGAGTCTGTAATCTTGTTGCTCAGATCTAGTAGAGTGGTTTGAGAAATCCTACGAGGTAGGTCGTGATTTTTTACTTCCCTTGGGCAAGGAGGTTTTCCATGTAAATATCGTGTGTCACATTCCTTATTGCTTTATTTACGTGTGCGTGTGTGCAGTTCTGTGCTACCTGATAGAAGGACCTGGTCCTGAGTATGGTGGTAGACCCATATAACTTAACACTGTTTTTGTTGATGTTTCTGGAATCCCATTTGTAGCATTCCCTTTGAGCAAGACACTACCTCTAGCTGTTGGTCAGGGTCTAGCTTCTGGTGTTGTTTGTGCTTTTTTTATTCGATAGAATTATTCAAGGTCAAACTGGGACACCTCCTTAAGTCTTATTCAAAAGAATCAGAGAAAGAATCCATTTACACAAAGAACATTAGATTTCTTTTAGATATTGCAGGTCCTAAAGGAACACAATTGGAAATAGTATATGGTGTATTTGGCTATATACAAATGTTATCAGCCTACTTCATGTCATTTGCTCATGGTGGAAATGATGTCTCCAATGCAATAGGCCCTTTGGCTGCAGCATTGTCCATTCTACAAGGCGGGCTCAGTGAAGCCGAGATTGTTATTCCTAATGATGTTCTAGATTGGGGAGGGTTTGGAATTGTGGTCGGGCTAGCAATGTGGGGATAAAGAGTGATTGCTACTATTGGAAATAAGATAACAGAATTAACACCAACACGAGGATTTGCAGCTGAATTTGCAAATGCATTAGTTCTATTGTTTGCATCCAAGTTGAGCTACCTATCTCAGCTACCCATACACTGGTGGGGGCAGTCATGGGGGTCAGCTTTGCTAGAGGATTTAACAGTATAAGATCAGAGACAGTGAAAGAGATTGCGACTTCCTGCGTTGTGAAAATTCCAGTTGGTGCTTTCTTTGCAGTCAGTCACCTATACATGGATATTGACCAAGCTCTTGGCATACATATTCTGAGTGCAAATTAAAAAGTATATAACAAAAATTAGTGATGTATGTATTAATTTCAGTCACATAGATTATAGATATACCTTCTATAGTGATTTAAGCCAGCTGCATTTTTTGAACCTAATTGGATATTCTTGATCGAGACTAGTCCATTGATCCCGAGAAAGAACCAGAAATCCAGTTTTCTAGTATACTATTCCCCTAGTTAAAATGTTTTCATCCCTTGAACTATTTCGTCAGGCTTTAGCTAGTTAAGATCATTTTATAGCTTTGTAGAAGATCCTATATTTTAGTTCACACCCAGGACTCTGAGAGGCTCTCTTGATAGTTCTCTCAAGCTGTAGCAGCAACTATGATGATTAAAAGTAGCTGTATATACATCAAAAATGCTAATCTAAATTTATAGGATATTAAAAGACAATAGAAAACTGCAACAAAGATCATACTTGCCTATCAAGCATCCATAAAATCTCTATAAACAGGTTCATATTTGTCTACAGGAACCACACAAATGTGTGCTTCATCTTTAGGTTTTTGATAGAGGTAAAAGGGCAGCATGTGCACTGAGCTCCGGCTATGCGCGGAGTCTGGAAAGGGCTGATCCACGGGGATTGATTTTTTTGATAGAGGTAGTGAAGTATAAACTTATTGTATAAGCACTACGCCAACAAATCTAACAAGGAGATCAAAAAATCAAAATCTAATTTAGTGAAGAACATACCAAAGCCTTTTCATTACTACTAGGTGCAAAGAGAGAGATTAGAATGAGAACAAGGTCAAAGACACAACAGTCAAAAGGAACACAAGAATCACAAATTATGAAGGGTCAAAGTAATGTCCCAAAAAAATAGCCAAATCTATTAACCTAGAAAATAGTTTTGTTGTTACTGAATAACAATTAAAATAGAGTTGCTCGACATTTAATCACACTATGTGCGCCCAACAATATTGACTATTTGGTTAGTGGAGATGTGCAACAATATCCACTAATTAACCAAACGACACAAAACTGGTGCCTTAATGGTTGTAAACTCATATATGTGCATCTTAACGTGGACTACTAACACGGCAAAATACTTGTTGCATATTCATTTTAATGTTTTGATAATTGATAAAAGTGTTTCAGGCTGATATGGCACGATAATATGGACCAGGTACAACTTCCTGTTTCACACTGGTGTGGATGGCTAGGTATTAATTCCAATGTACAGGTGGCATATTTTGACATTAGTGGCGTGTGGGATTCGTGTGAAGTACAGATGGCGTGTGGAGACTTTAGTGGAATCCTTGTGCAGCACTTAAAAGAAAAACACAATTGGACTTCAACAAAGAAGTAAATATTGTGGAGTCTTATTTGATGAGAACAAGGAAAGGAGATATTGACTTTCCTTATGCAAACAAAGAAGAAAACCTAACAAGACCTGCGGCGGCTAAGAGAGACTTAAAAATAGGGTTTGTAATTGAGAGTTTTTTTTTCTTACGACAGTTGAGTACTTGTAACAAGAAAAATAAAAGCTTTTTCTTACAATTGTCAAACATTGAGAGAGAGTTATCAGTGATTTTTGTTCTTAGATGAGAAGGAGGTTTTTAACTCGATCTGTGAGTTGAAAATCATGTCACTAGTAAGAGATAATTAGTGGAGTTCTGAGGTACTAGAGTTAGTCCCTTTGATTGCAGAGTTGTAATCTAAAACCTACTCGTGAGTTGAATAAAATCCTATGTGATAGGTCGTGTTTTTGTTACTCCCTTGACCAAGGAGGTTTTTCACGTTATATTTATGTGTTCTTTACTGTAGTTATTCTGTGTGTTTGATATAATTGAACCAGGTTCAATATCATGAATAATTGGTGGTGATTTCAATTGGTATTAGAGCGGTGTTTTTCAATAAAGGCTTACATCTTGAAAAATCGAATCATGGCAGCACGACCAACAGCTCAGGAGGGACAATCAATGTCACAACCCGAGAGTACACCCAGATCGTAGACACGGGACAAGGAACCCCTAGAGACCCCAAGTGAACCCATGGCATGAGCATTCAGCTAATCTCATTTGTTAAACATAAAGAAAGCATAAAAGTAAACTCAGCGGAAGTCTCATAGAACAGCACAACAGGATAATAACCAAAGCTATATAAACATAAGTCTGAAAGCCTCTACTCTGAACGAGTTGATGGGACAAGACCCCAACTAACTCAATAACATTGAAACTGAAGTACTACGCGAAATTGAGAATCTAGTCCTCAAAAGATGAGGACTCACCAATCCTGAACTGATACAGACTTTGGAGAGTTGGCTAAGATCTGACGAAAACTGTGAACCGGGTTCTATTTGATGAAACGATACATCATAAAAAGTATGCGGTCAGTACGTGGAATGTACTGAGTATACAAGGTAAGTAAAACTGCTATTGTAAGTAAAATAAACTGTTTAAGTGCAATACGTAAATTAAACATGTTATCAGTATGTTGATGATAGTGCTTGCATGCATTACTTCAGAAATCATGACCTCCTCAGAACATGACAACTCTTAACTTAAAAACACAAATAGACTCGAATGGCTCGAAGCTGAAGCAAAACATTTATGAAGGAGTTGAACATGAGTCAAACCTTACTTTTGAAACATGCATGTATGCAATTGAAACCATGAACAATGAGTATGCTAATCCAGAATTTATAAGATGGTGGGAGACGCGTCACTTAACCGACATACCACAATAGAGCTTACGTGGTCCCAACTATCACACTCAAGTGGGTGGAGCCGTCCATAACCTTGTCAGGGCTATGAACGATACCATGATATCGATATCAAGATCAAGGCCCAATCGGGGCAGGGGATAGCTCACAAGTGAGGTCCCAAGAATAATATAAAAGTATCAACCTACGTTGGCGCGTAGTTCTAGGGCGTAAGGTAATCGACCCTTAACCCGCTCGGTGCTAGACTCTTCTCCCAAAACATGCAGTGCTCTATATCGTATATAGTGAAGCTCAACATCGTCTATTGACTAAGCTCAAGATGAAATCATGCATGGACTCAACATCATGTGAAAACGAAGCTCAACATTGTCCCTTGACAAAGCTCAATAGAGAAATCATGCATATACTCGACATCATGTAAAAAATGAAGGTCAACATTGTCCCTTGACAAAGCTCAATAACGAAATCATGCATATAGGATGCTTTAGTTCAAAACATACCACAAGCTAAAGAGTAGAAGTTGGGAGGATTTGCTTAGAACAATGTGGTAAGCTTGTCTCGGAAATTCATCATTCAAAATCAACATATGGGCATTGTCCAAAGCTTTATCATGCTTGAACCCATTCAAGTCATTTGAAAATATTTTAAATTTGGGAGATTTCACTCCAAAAAGAAATAATATAATCAATTCAATAAAACCGACATTCATACTAAACATTGGGCACTACCCAAAGCTTCACCCTATATGGGTCTATTTAACCCTCTTTGAAAACATCATCAAAATCATGGGTAAGAGTGAAAACATGCTTTCCATCAACTACTTCATCATCATCATATTATATTAGGAACTCCCCACACATGGGCATTTTAGATTCAATTTTTAGAAAAATAATTTTTGTAAAAGAAATTAGGTTAGAATTCGCCCAAGCTCAATAATCATCAATATCAACTCAATTAATCATACCGATGAGTAGTAATGTAAGAATCATGCAATTGGATGAAAACCCATACTTGATCATTACAAATAAATATAAATTAATAGGGAATGGGCATGGGTGTGGAAGAAAGTACCCACTCATTGTCTTACATACCTGGGAGGGATGATTTTAACACTTCTCTAATAGCCCAAGCTGAGATTCCAATGGAAACCTTGAGATTTTTCCTTGAATCTCCTCTTCAATCCTTCAAACTTGCATGTAGGAGAATAATGGCTTGGGATAGGTTTTACCCTGCTTAAAACCCACTAAAACGAGTCTTAAACTACATCATATAGGTCTTTAGAACTTAGGAATTACGGAAAAGCCCTTACTGAAATCGCTGAAAATAACTGTCAGGAGGTCCTAACGAACGATCTAACGACTCGTTACTAGGGCACACGATCTGTTGGTTCACCCGTCAAGTACACTATCTCATCATTCAAGAAATTTCCACTGGCTTGGTAACGGCTAACCTAACGGGTCGTTAGGACTGACGATGACTCGTCGGGTGCCACCCGTCAGGTTCACGGGATAAGCCTTGCTAACTTTCTCTGGACCAACCAACGATTGACTTGACAACTCGTGGTGACTGACCACGAGTCGTTACATCCCTCGTGAGGACCTCGAGTCCTCCAACATCTCAAGCCTTCCCCACGAGCTACCTGACAACTCGTTATGCCTCCTCACGAGTCGTCAAGTCACCCGTTCTACAACTGCTACAATATTTTCCAGTTTTTCTCCTGATTCACTTCCGGGTCTGATTCTTGAATTCTCGAGGTATAACAATCAACCACAAGACCACCCTTGTTCAATGGGCACTACTATGGGTGGTGGAAGAATCGCATGATAGAATTTCTTATAAGTGAAGATCACAACTTGTAGAATGTAGTGTTGGATGGACCCACCATCCCCATGAAACTGGC
Organism: Datura stramonium; assembly: GCA_018107945.1. Classification (NCBI taxonomy): domain Eukaryota; kingdom Viridiplantae; phylum Streptophyta; class Magnoliopsida; order Solanales; family Solanaceae; genus Datura; species Datura stramonium. Next base: position 198,800 of record JACEIK010002094.1, on the reverse strand, counting down.
GGAAGGCGGAAAAACACAAATACCAAAAGGAAGATTGGAGTACATGAAGGAAGAAAAATTGGCAGTTGAGATCAATACAAAGGCAAAGAAGATTCTTGTGTGTGGACTTGGCCCTGACGAATACAATCGAATCTCTTCTTGCACTAGTGCAAAGGAAATCTGGGATGCCCTCCAGACTGCTCATGAAGGAACAAGTCAAGTGAAGAAGTCTAAAATTGACATGCTAAATCGTCAATATGAGCTGTTTAAAATGAAGGAGGGGGAATCTATCCATGACATGCACACTAGATTTTCATCTATTATCAATGAGATGTATTCTAAAGGTAAAGTCATTCCAACAAACAAGATGGTAAGGAAGCTTCTAAGTATTCTTCCTGAATAGAGGGAAAGCAAAGTGGAAGCTATTTCTGAAGAAAAAGATCTTGATACCTCACTATTTATGATTTGATAAGAAACTTAAAAACCTATGAACTCAAGAAGTCTCAAGAAATTAACTCTCAAGTTATCATAAATAAAAGAACCTGGTTCTCAAGACCACAACCGCAGACGACAACATGGCCCTGCTTACTCAAAGATTCCAACGAATTGGTTTAATACTCAAAGGAAGAATGCTTCAAAATCATTCGACACAAATCTTCGAGATTAGACTTGTCACAAATGTGGTGAACATGGACACTTCATTAAGGATTGCCCTCAATGGGAGCTAGAACACAAGCGAAATCTGGCTGGAAAATCTAAGGATGTAAAGAAGGATCAATTTCAGAATTCAAATAGAAGACTTACCACAAAAGAAGCAGACAGTGTAGTAAAGCGAGCTCTAGTTGCTATGGGAGACACTTTGAGTAAAGAATATGAAGGAGCCACTGAATAAGATGATTGTTTCCTCTTGGCTATGGATGATTCAAATGATGAAGATGTGCTGGCTCTAATGGTTGATGTGGAATCAGATAATGAAGATAATAAAAAGTGAGGTAAGCTTTCTGGAACTCAGTTCAAAAATTAAAACCTATTCTCAAAAGAAGTTGGCATCATTATCACTTACTCTCAAAGATGAATTGAACATTATGTCCATTGAAAAGGAACAGATAATGAATACATTCACATCTCTTAAACAAGAGAATAAAAACCTAGAAGAATAAAAAAGGAGTAGCTAAAAAGGGTTGGTGAGTGTGTTGAAATACTCAAACAAAATCATGAGAAAAGCGAAACAATAAAGAAACTCACCTTATAGTCACAAACACTGAATGCTGAAGTTCAGAGGCTTCAAAAGACCCTGAATATAAACAGAGTTGAATTAGAAAGATCCTTAAAATGGACAAAATCTTCTGAATTTCTAATCTCCATGAATGAAAAGAAACCTAGAAAAAGACAAGGATAGCGATACAAAGATGGGACACATGGTTCAAATGAAAAATCTAAATTGCAAAACACTTTTTGTTCCCACTGTGGGTTGACAGGACATTATCATGAATAGAGTTTAATCAAGCAAAAAGTTACAAAGAAAAATTTTGATTATGCAAAACCAAGGATAATGACCGGTGAAAACAAAAGAAAAAACCTTAAAAAATAATAGAAAAATGATTTTGCCACACTGGGCTAAAAGAGATTTAATTCATCCATTCAAAAATAAAAAGGGACCCAAGCTTGTATGGGTACCCAAATCTAACCTTTGACTATTTGTGCAGAAAAAAGTGAGAGGAAAGAAAGGAACCTGGTACATGGACAGTGCATGCTCCAGGCACATGACAGGAACAGTGGAGAACTTCCTCTCACTCACTAGTCACAAAGGTGGAAGTGTAGCCTTTGGGAATGGAAAAAAGGGCGAAATCACTAGAATAGGAAAGGTTGGGAGATCTATGTCACAAGCAATCGACAATGTGTATTATGTGAAAGGCTTGAAACACAATTTGCTGAGTATTTCTCAAATGTGTGATAATAGGAATTCTGTCTTATTTACATCAGCCGATTGCAAAGTTATCAGTTTGAATACAGGGAAACTGGTTCTCAAAGGACAGAGGTATAAAAATGTGTACAAGGCAAATATTATGGATCCCAAGGGAGAGGAACTTCCTTCTTAAGTGCATTAATGGATAGTTCCTTACTCCGTCACAGACGCACGGGTCATGCTAGCTTCTCTCATCTTAATAATCTTGTAGGAAAGGAACTGGTTCTAGGTCTTCCTAAAACTAAGTTCAAAGAAAATTTGATCTATGATGTCTGCGCAAAATAAGAACATGTAAGATTATCTTTCAATCCCAAAAAGGTAGTCAGCACTACCAGATGCCTGCAACATATTCACATGGACCAGTGTGGTCCAATAAGGGTAACAAGAAGAGGAGGAAAACAAATATATGTTTGTTATTGTAAACGATGATACCAGGTTCACATGGACATTGTTTCTGGCTTCCAAAGATGAAACGTTTGATGTATTCTCAATATTTTCTAAAAAAGTTTAGAAGAAACTAAATCATGTACTGGGAAGCATTAGATCAGACCATGGAATTGAGTTTGATAACTCAAAATTTCTTGAATATTGTGAAGACTCATGTATTGACCATAACTTCTCAGCACCAAGATCCCCACAACAAAATGGAGTAGTGGAAAGAAAGAACAGAACCTTGGAGGATATGGCAAGAATGATGTTAATAGAAAGTGGACTACCTTAAGGATATTGAGCAGAGACAGTAAACACATCTTTCTACTTAATTAATAGATGTATGATCAGACCACTGTTGGACAAAACTCCTTATGAACTGCTAAAGGAAAGAAAGCCAAATCTAACACATCTCAAAGCATTTGGGTTCAAGTGTTTCATTCATAACAATGGGAAGGATACATTAGGAAAGTTTGATGCTAGGAGCGATGAAGGGATCTTTCTTGGCTACTCCTCACAAAGTAAGGCCTATAAAGTCCTGAACAAAAGAACGAATTGTGTTGAACAAAGCGTCCATGTGATCTTCAATGAATAGAGGGAAGTATACAATGAAAGTGCTATGGAGGACATAGAGGATATTGATATGGAACCAAGTACAAACCCTGAGGGGGAACCAGGTACACAGGTTGAGGGTACTCGTGATGAGATGTCAAACATTCCTACAGTGCAAGGAACCAGTTCTAATGCGGAACCAAGTGATACTGTCGAAGCATTAGAACTCACAACCAGTCTGAACACTTCAGGAGATGAACCTGGTTCTTCTCAGGCAACAGAACACCAAGAGATACAAGCAGGTCACTGGAAGCATAAAAGTTCCCATCCAATTCATAATATACTTTATCTGTTAGATACAAGAATACAAACCCGGTCTAGTTTAAAAAACATGTGTGCATTTTCAGCTTACTTATCCATGATTGAGCCAAAAATGTTAAGGAAGCTTTGAAGGATATAGATTGGATCATGGACATGCAAGAAAAACTGGAACAATTTGAGCGGAGCAAAGTATGAAACCTGGTTCCTCGACCTGACAACAGAATAGTTATAGGAACCAAATGGGTTTTCAAAAATAAACTTGACGATCAAGGGATCATTGTCTGGAATAAGGCCAGATTAGTAGTCCAAGGATACAATCAAGAAGAAGACATTAATTATGATGAGATTTTTGCTCTTGTAGCACGGATAGAAGTCATAAAAATACTCATTGCCTATGCCACCTATATGAGATTCAAATTATTTCAGATGGACGTTAAAAGTGCCTTCTTAAATGGTTTGTTGCAAGAAGAAGTTTATGTGAAGCAGCTTCCAGGATTTGAAAATCATGAGTTCCCTAATCATCTGTACAAGTTAAACAAAGTCTTGCATGGACTTAAACAAGCTCCAAGAGCATGGTATGACAGACTCTCAAATTTTCTCTTGGGTCATGGGTACAACAGAGGAAAGATCGACAAAACCCTGTTTCTAAGAACACAAGGTAAAAACATTCTTATTGTACAAGTTTATGTTGATGACATTATCTTTGGTGTCAAAGACCAGGTTCTATGTGATGAATTTGCAAAGCTTATGAACAATGAGTTTGAAATGAGAATGATGGGAGAGTTGAACTACTTTCTGGGACTACAGATCAAACAAACTAAATAAGGAACTTCAATCCATCAACAAAATTACATCAAGGAGCTGCTAAAAAAATATGACATGGAGAACTCCAAAGTAAATGATACCCCCATTGCAACTAGAACTCGGTTAGATGTTGATGAACCTGGTCCAAGAGTTAAGCAAACCAAGTATAGAGGAATGATTGGGTCTTTATTATATGTGACAGCTAGTAGACCAAACATTGTATTCAGTGTGGGCCTATGTGCAAGGTTCCAAACAAATCCAAAAGAATCCCATCTATAAGCAGTAAAATGAATTATGAGATGCAGACTATGTTGGATTCTTTGTTGAAAGAAAAAGCACATCTGGAATGGCACACTTATTGGGACCATGCTTGATATCTTGGGCAACCAAGAAGCAAAATTCAGTGGCTTTATCTACAACATAATTGAGTATATCGCAGTTGCATCATGCTGCACTCAGGTGTTATGGATCAAATAGCAATTAGAAGAATATGGGATCCACATGGATACCATACCCATTCTATGTGATAATGTTAGTGCTACGAACATGGAAAATAACCCAATCCACCAAAAAAGAACAAAATACATTGATGTGCATCACCATTTCCTGAGAGACAATGCGGAAAAAGGTCACATTCTGATGGAATTTTGCAAGACTGAGGATCAGGTGGTTGACATATTTACCAAGGCCCTTGGAAGAGATGAATTTGAAAAAATTCGTGTGGAACTTGGCCTCCTTCGACTCACCTAAATCTGATCACACCTCAGGCAGGCTATAATGAGGGTACAGGTAGGGATGATGTGACCCCTATTTTCTATAATGCTGCAATTGGACCATGTACAAGAAAAGATCAAAGTGATGACCTATTCTTCTGATGGTCAAATGGTATGTACCTGTACTCTCTCATATATGTTGAAATTACTGATGCCACAACAACCAATCTTCAATTGAACCTGGTCCATATTTTTTTCTGAGTATGTTCGCATTTTTCTTTTTAAAAAAAGAAAAAAAAGGGCAAAACGTGCATCATTACTCCTCTTCCCGCCCAAAGTCTGACAACCGTCGTTCTTGAACACGGTTCCTTTCACTCCCACGTCCCATCCTCATTACTGTTGAATCTCTTCCACTCCCCTAGACTGCTACTTATAGTCCCTAGGTCTATAATCATTTCCTGTTCTCTTCTACCTTTTTCACTAATTTGTTTTTTTTCTTTCTTGGTTCAATTTTTCTTCATCTTCAATCCTTGCTATGGCGTCTTCTTCCTCCACTTCTCCTGTTGACCCTGCATCTACTCAGGGAGAATCCACAACAGTACTTGGTACAATACCCACCCCCGACCCTGCCCTCGTCTATCCCTGCATCCACTCCTTTTAATACTTCCCATGATAAGGGTATGGGTTCTTCCCCCTACATCTAATAAGGGAGGGATCGATCACTCCGAGGATGAAAAGGATGATGTACCTCTGAGTACCGAATATGCTCGTCTCAAAACCATTCCCACTTCTTGTCATCACAAGCACATAGCCGTTAAATCCTCTCCCCCTCCGAAGCGTCAAACAAGGTTTGCCTTTGTGAAACAGGCTCAGAAGGCTGCTGCGTCTACTAAACAAACACAGGGCGAGCCCATGAAATCCAATGCTACTTCTTTACCTGTTGTTGTGCACCTTGACAATAGTGATGACCATGCCTTCGACCCAGACGAACCTGTTCCAAAGAGGCAAAAATGAATGACGTCTTCTACCAATACTCCTCCTTCTGATGAGACTCCCAGTAAAAACATGGCCAAATTTCTATCCATGGGAAAGGCTAATTACTTCGGGTGTCAAAAGGTATTGAAGGGACGAGTCATTGATTAATCAATTGCTTTTGAACCTGGCATGGCTAGGCTGATTTCCAAGTTAGGGTTTCAAGGTTGGACTCATTTATTCCTTTTCCCTCTTCCAAGGGTTCATGAGATTGATATTGTCTAGTTCTATATGAATCTAGAGATGGTTCATGATGGAGAGGTAAAATCTATGGTGAATTGGGTGGATATTTCACTTGATGCGAAGAAGGTTGGTGATATTTTTGTAATATCTTGTGTTGGTTATGCTAATTATGAGGTTTCCAGACCCAAAGACGGTGGGCTTACTGCAAAATTCACCCAGGGAAGGGTCACAACTGGACCTCGTTGTGTGTTGAATGGAGAGATGGGTCCTGATCAGAAGCTGTTATTTGAATTGGTCAATAAATGTCTTCTTCCATGCACTGAGCGTCATCATGAGGCTTCACACCGTGATTTGGGACTTATAGGTGCCATTGATGACCAGAAAAAGGTCAATCTTCCTTTGTTGATGTTGCACCACATTTCTAGGGTCACTAATCCTGCCAGGGATGCTCATGGGCTTGTTTATGGTTTCTTTTTTACTAAGGTGTTCGACGCTCATCAAGTTCCTTTGTCAGCTGGCAAGCTGGGGTCTAAGATGGACATGTTCGATTTCAAAACACTGGAGGAATGTGGACTGGTGCAACCTGTACCAGGTTCCAAAGGGAAAGGACCTGTTGGTCAAATGCTTCTTGATCTTCAATTGGCGAATGCTAGAGTGTCTGAGTTGGATACTGAAAATGTCCGACTTAAGGGGGAAGTTTTGGTAGCACAAGCTGAAATTTCTTCTCTTAAAAGAGCGTCTCATTCATAAGCAGACCTTGCACAACAGTCGCATTAACAAACTTCTTTCCTTGATGGAAAAATCTTAGCTCTCTCCTTGTGTTTTTTCTTGGTTGCCTTGTTGATCTCTCTTCTTGTCCAGTCTCTTTTGTTGTTATTTTCAGTTTCTCTTTTGGTTGTGTACTATTGATAATTTTAATTATATATGTTTGAGCATGGTGATGGTATCTCTTATTGATCTTTTCTTTCTATATGACGTAGCCCGCATCGAGTGTCAATAATTTGACGACTCTTTTTCACACCGAGCGCGTCCGCAAGTGTACGGGTCGTGCAAGTAATATAGTGGCTCTTTTTAAGAACCGGATTGTCGAACCC